>JADRCD010237998.1:0-10111 GCA_019843815.1 Montemys delectorum
CATACTGAGTTGTGAAATCTTGTAGTCATGAGGGAGGCTTATGATGATGCTGTGGCATTTTTGAGGGATGGATGGCTATTCAAAGCCTTTGTACCTTCAAAGTGTGTAGGAAAATGGAGAACAGTGTCTTTGGCCTTTGATTACATGGTTGGGTAAAGGTATTTGTGGCCATCAGCCATCACTTTCCTTCGATAGTCCCCCATGGGCATCACTACAGTGTTGTAGGCGGACCTGGAGTGGGAAATGAAATTAGGAGAAGAATTGGATGGATGATTGCCATGGAGCTGACACTGGAGTTGCAATTTGCCAGACAAAGTCTTTCTCTCTAGACAGGCCATCTCTAGCCTCAGAGGTATTGATCAGCAGCCTCGGGGTGTGAAAGCAGGTGTTCTGCTCCTCTGGTGAGCCCCAAAGGGTAGGATGTAGGCATTCCCTGTGAAAGAGGTAAACGCGCCCAGGGTTTTCATGTGTACTTTTCAGTGTTTACCCAAGCACTTCAGTGGAGCTTTAGAAATCGCCAGGTACATTTTTGCCCAAAGCTCAGAACTGTCATGGTCCCCCTCAGAAGTGAAATTGTTTCCTTGTCCTAACGTGTTCCTTTCCTATCCATGGATCCAAAGTCATGCAAAGGCCCCTAGGCTAATGAGGAACAAGGTCCCTCTTTTGGTCCTGCAACCATAATAGACCTCCTGGTTCCCGGGGCTGCAGTTACTGACATCCTCAGCTACCACTAGGGGGCAGAACAAGATGGGAGAATTGTCTCAGACAGAACCCCGGAGCTCTCTATGATGCAGCTTCTGGATGAGGTTTCCCAGGAGTCAGGAATCAGTCCTAAGCTAAGGGATCATGCCGAGATTTATTTTCCTGTAAGTTGCTTGAAGCCAGGGCCTGGTTGGAAGGTACAGACATCTGCAGTGACGCTCCAGGGACTGTCTCCCGTGGGTAGGCCTGCAGGTGCATTCCCTTACCAGCATGGCAAAGTGGAATTTGGCTGCTCCAGCAGGATGAGGGGAAGCAGCATCCGTCAAGGTCTCCAGGTAGCATACATGTGTCTGTCATTTGACACCGTGCAATCAGGAACAGCAGAAGGTCAATGTCAGCCACAGGATATCTCTCTGTCTGTCTTGGACTGAATTATTTCTCCTCACAATTTTTGTTGTTGTTGTTTAGAGGCCTTGACCCAGAGCTTAATGGGTTTGGAATCTTTAGTGTGGAGTTAAGATGGATCTTAGCCATAGGTAGGAAGCTGACTTAATAGGATTAATATCATCATGTGAGGAGATACCAGAGGCCATGCTCTATGCATGCACAGATGCTTGAAGGAGATGCTGCGTGACGACTAGGTGAGAAGAAAGCTAAGCTGGAATGTTCAACAGAAGCCAAGCTTGGAAACACTTTGATCTTGGACTTGCCAGTCTGCAGAACCATCAGGAAATCAATCTCTGTTGTTGTAATCATCTTACCTTGCCATAATTTTTATGGCAGTCCTCAAAGCGGACCAATGTTCCCAGTGTTGGGGTTCTCTGAAGAATGAACCTGGGGTTCATGTGGATAAGTCCCAGGTAGCTTGCAGGTTGGGACACCAAATCTGGGTGTGAAGCATGGGTGTTCTCCCCCTTTGGAACCTCCTGAAGAACGAAAGCAATCTCTGCTCACCTGCTTTGAAGGGTCCCAGAGTTCTTTGGGGTGTGAGAGGGGGTGTGTCATGGTAAAGAGATTGTCCCAGTGTGAGTTTGAATGTTTAATGTATGTCTTGAGTTTCACTGAATTATGAAAACATTATATGTGAAAAGGAGAAAGCAGTTTTGGGGGGCAGCGTAGGCTTTCTCATGTGCAAAGTTAGAAAAGGGTAAAGGGCAGAAAGAGAGTGTTCAAAATTTCAGGTGTAGTGTCTGTTCCAGAGAGCAGAGGTCAGCAGGATCCTGTCAGCCCAGAGAAACAAGTGGATAGATTACAGGTAACTGTTTGTGGGAAGCACTGTGTGTATAAATGAACCCCAGTAAAGCTTCATGTCTGGCAAGGAACTTGTCAGAAGCTCTTAAAAGTGGGAGGCCCCTTGCTTGTTACAGTGCTTACAGATCCTTTGCGCAGGACACAGGACAATGGGTCCTATTTTCAATCTCATCTCGCACATACATTGTCCTTGTGTGCCTTCTCACCACAGGTAAGGTGATTGATTAAAGAATAGGGCTCCCATGTGTCTTCCACCATCACCAGCCCTGTACCTCAGTTGCTGTGTGTCCTCAAGGTTTCTGCAAACAGGCATAAAAGCCTCTGTGTGGCCCCGTTGTCACATATGGTTCTGATTTTCCTTGACATACAATATGACCATATGGCACAGAGTGGAAAGCAATTTTTATTTTACCTGACGTCTGGGAGAAGTCACCAGTCATCGCATAGAAAGCTGTGTGCCTTTGGGTTTTAAGACCTGCGTGTTGTTTGTCACCTAAGCAATGTGCCAGCTTTCTTTACGTCCACATGGAAGGACCTTCTCCTGCCTCTTTAGCTTTCAAATTTTCACGTGCTTCTCATGCATACAGAGATTGTTTCTCTAGAAAAAATGTGGAAATGGAATTTTGAGGCCCCAGTAAAGTTACATTTAAACATCAAGTATCCATTGAGGGAAATATCTCCGAGGAGGAGGTGAGCATCTGTGAGGTCCAAGTTGTTGTTTCTTGCCCTCCAGCCTTCAGATGGCTGACTCTGCCCCCTTAAATTTTACCACTTTGATGGCTCAGACATGAGAGATATTAAGAAAATGGCTCATTCATCCATTGAACTGAGTACAGGGTCCCCAATGAAGGAGTTAGAGAAATGGCCAAAGGAGCTGAAGGGTTTGCAGCCCCTTAGGACGAACAACAATATGAACTAACTAGTACCCTCAGAGCTTCCAGGGACCCAACCACCAACCAAGGACTATACAAGGTGGGACTGATTGTTCTAGCAGCATGTGTATAGTAGAAGATTGCAAAGTCGATCATCCATGGGAGGAGAGGCCCTTGGCCCTGTGACGGTTCTGGGCCCCAGTGCAGGGGATTGCCAGGGCCAATAAGTGGGAGAGGGTGGGGTGGCAAGTATGCAGAGGGGGGAGGCAACAGGGGCTTGTTGTTTTTGTTTGTTTGTTTGCTTTTTGGAGGGGAAACTGGGAATAAAGAAAATATCTAATAAAAGAAAAAAGAAAAAAATTATTAAGTAATGCCAAAAAAAAAAAAAAAAAAAAAAAGGCTCATTGACACAGCTGAGTTCCTGGGATACCAGGGATCATTCCAGGAAGGCCATATTCAGAACTGGTCTCCAGTACCTGTACTGGGGTGAGATCAGAAAAGCCACACAGACAGCAGAGAGGGTGGGAGAAGCTCAGGGACCATGGGATTGCTAGCTCAGTCAGAAAACTCTTCATCCTTGGCGGTTGTCATGGAGTCGGGGATGTTTTGCAGAGCATTAGCTCTCAGGTATGAGTGAGGTGGGGATTCTATGGTGGTGGGGGTTGGGGTGGGGAGAACTCTAGAGGGACAAAATCAGGCAGCTGCAGTGACCTTTGAAGCCACAAACAAGCATCTGCTGATTTCTCTACCTTGTGTTTTCAGAATTTAAACATGGCTACCAGGAGGCAGCAGAGTCCAGCTTCATGTAAAACGGATACACTGATTTGTGGGGCAGGGTTGTTCAGAAGTGTCTGGGCCCTTGAGAACTTTGCAGGCATGAAAGTCTGGTCTGGATTTGGGAGGTCTGTCTTGTCACTTCAGGGGTGATGATGTCCTAAGGACCTGTCTGACTGATGCTAGTCAGTCCACTCACATTGCTGCACTGGGCTTTGGAAATTGACCATCTTGGACATGATGAGAGGACCATGCCAGGGTGACAGGTAGTGTCATTGCAGATGGGGACATGGAGAGCGACTCACTGGAGACCGCCCTTTCTAAAATCGATGGCCTTAGGAACCTCTCCACCAGACTGCCATTTCCTAGTCCCCTGGAATTTGGACGCAAAGAATGTGCAGGTGTACATGGCACCAAAAGCAGTATTCTTCTACCAGATCAATCAGGAGTGAGGTGGTGTAGCTGGGATATCAGTCTCTGCTGGGCGGAGAATGGAGGGTTCTGTGTTTGGCCTTCTCCGTGTGCTGGGCAGGGAGAGACGTGAGGACATCTTATCCCTAAACCCCTACTCCATTAAATCCATTCATGGCCTTTTGGGTTTGGGCTGTGGTAAGTCTCATGGCTTTCATACCCATCTTATGATTTGGAGAATGACACTTTCCCACCAAAGGTTCTTCTTCCAGGAGACGCCTGAGGAGCTGAAAGGAACAAGAGACACTAGAAGCTCATCTCCCTCCTCCTCTATCTCCGTCACTATCTCTTCCCCCTCTTTATCCTCAGACTGTATCTAGCTCACTACACGGTGCTCATTTGAATGTTCCAGAGCCAATTCTGGATTTCTCAAACCCTTTTCAACAGCTTTCTTTCCCCCCTCACAGTTGGTCTGTCTTCTGCTCTGTGGATGCCTGCGTTCCCTGTTGGGGCCAGCAAAAGGGGAGTGTGTACCCTTTTCCCAGATTCCCCAAGACAGGAAATGCTGGTTAGCAGGTCACAAAGGCAAAGCTCTTCCCTAGAGCAGTGTCTAAATATGGGCAATTTTGACAATGTCCCTCCTGGAGGCCACAGGTCAGCGTGCAACAGCTATGTGGAGAAGAGTACAGTGTGTGCGTGTGAGTGGGTGTGTGTAGGATTGTGTGCACTCATTAGAGCAGAATCAGAAAATGTCCTGAAAGCTGCAGTGATGTAGCAAGAAAGAAGGGGTTGGAAGGGGATTAGGATGGAACGGGAGGACAAGCAGTCAGGGACAGGGAGGAAGACGAGAGGATTCTACAGGAGGTAGAGAAAACTTCTGCCCTCTGCATCAATGTCATGGCCCCATGCTGGTTTGATAGGGCCCTTCCTCTATGCCAGAATTCCTTCAAAAGTATCCACTCTGATCTGCACCCCTTCTGGGAGAACAGTCGCTTTTGTGGTGGGTGCTGGGAAGTCTTTTGCCTGCAGTCAATGTTTAGCCTCAGAGACCCAGAACACTAGGGAACACCCTGTACGAGAATGGTGGGGTTCAGAGAGGAGCCCTAAGTGCGAAGGCCCTTAGGACTGGAGCTTCTCTTTGTTGAGTGAAGGCGGAGTTGAGACTACTGTGGAGAATCTTGAGGTTGTGGGGATATGGAAGGTATATATACGATATACTATATATATATATGCATATATATGGAAGAGAGGCAAATTCTCTTACAAAATCTCTACATTTGGAAATGGCTGATAGACAAGGAAGTCTCCACAAGGCTGCTTAAGAGTGTTTCCTGGGATTTCCTGCAATGTATATAAGAGTTTCTTAATGAACCCTCTCTCGGTCTTGATGGAAAGGCCAAAGTGATGCTCATGTGTGTGGATGGCCAAGTTCCCAGATCCTGGCTTCTGTGGCCTGTTGGAGCTGAGAGAGGCCATGTCACTAGGACATCGATGGGACTTAATAGGTGTTCCAGCCTGGCTGCAAAAGGAAAGACAGGGTCCCAGCACATATGAAATGCTTGACAAGTGGAAGAATTAGGGGACCAGGACCCTGAGCCCGTAAGTCAAGGCCAACAGCCGGATTAGGGTGGGTCAGATGGGAGCTTACAGGAGAGGCAAAGGGCACAGAGGCAGCGGAAGGAGCTTATCTGACCTCTGTCCACACCATATGGCCTCATTCTCTGCTCTGATAAGGCTGGCCCTCTCTTTCTCACAGTAAAATTGTTTATAGAAATGTATCCTCTCCAATCTGCCTCCCTTCCAGAAGATCAGAGCCTTTTCCGTACCCTCATGTACAGTTCCTTTGCCCGCAGATAAGTTTTCAGCACCAGAAGCCTCCCGAGTCAGTGGGAAATCTCCAGAGAGGTGGACGGTGGGTAGGAACCAGGTCACCTACCTTAATAGTAGAGCCTATTACTTCCTAAGTGCCTAGAGGATTCCAGTTATTGTCATGGTAGCTATTCAAACTGGTGTGTACTTTCCAAGTCTTGCGTGATCCGTGTGTGTTGTTTCCACAGAAGGACTTACTCGGGTTAAAGGGCATCAAGAGATTGGTCACAGTCACACAGGTGACTTAAGGCAAACCTGGGACTACACCTTGTGTCTGACTGAAAGCTTGGCATATTCTGTGCCTCCCGGGTCACAGGAAACCCTCCCAGGCTATCTCAGGCCTTCTTTCACTTGCCCGGAGTTCCAAGCCCAGGGTATTCCTGTTGTCTTCCACATTAGTGCAATGACAGCTTAACAGAAGGTACACTTTTCCTCTCAGAGTTTGGTGCATCAGGGACTCTGCATGACTTATAATAGGTCCTCCACTTCTCAGCCTTTCTGAAACTCCATTGCAATCCCGGCTTCAGATGCCCAGGGACTGTGGTGCCTATCTCTTAGGCTTGTCTGAAGGTGAACCAACTCTTGGCACCGTCCATTCTCGATTGGCAGCCACATGAGGGAGTCAAGTTATTTTTGGCTGTTAGACATATACTGGCACTGGCTCAGTGCCAGCTGCCCATCTCCACCAGGACTGTGTACAGTTAGTGCTGGGAGAGGAAATCTTCGTAAAAGATGGAAGGCGTAGTCTTGAGATAGCCTGCCCTACATTCTGTTGGCCAGAAGCAAAGCCTTGTGTTGGCCCATTTCCTGGGGGCACAACTGCCCACAAGGAAGTTGTCCCTGCAGGCTGTTCTAGAAGTTGGTGTACCCCACGTGTTGCTACACCTACTCTTAATATGTAGTCAGGACAGGTGGTGGTGGGGTCTTAGGACAGCATTGAATATAGATAGGAGAGCACTCAGCAGCTTCCAATACCCAGGGGAGAGTTAAGAAGATGTCAGCAGCACCTAAAGCCACACCCAATTAGGCAAGCAGACGGGTGATCCACCCTCTTGCTCTCTGTGATATTTGGGGGATTTTTTTTCCTGGGATGTTGCAGTGGAAAATATTCTAAACATGGAAAAAGAAAGACAAAGGGGAGCTCCCACACCTTCTGTACACATCATTCCAGAGCCAGATGCTTCATGGTTGGGGGGGCCATTGAACTGCAGGCAGTGCCTCGAGCCCAAGAAATCCATTTGGCCTGATTCCCGGTACCCAGGAAGCCAGAATCCCTAATCAAAGCCTTAGCCAAGTTCATCGAGGTTTGTGCTTCTGTGGATTTTCTCAGCACCTGGAAACAGATGGGAGTCACCCTCTGCTGTTATTTTACTGAATTGTGCCAAGTGGCAGAAACAGACAGGGTGACACATTGTGACATCAATAGCCAGAGGTGAGGAATGACACCTTGCGGTATGGAACTATCTCGTGTCAGGATGGTGTTGCAAGTTATTAGTTCCCCGTAAGCCCGAATGTGGGTTCTGAGACATTATGGCTCCTTCTGACCCAGCTCCCTAACCTTCCACCCACTGTCATCTCACTCAGCACTACAGCTGTCCCTCTGTCTCTGATGGTCTCAACCATTCGGAATGAAGTACCAGAAAGCAGGACTATGGGAACCTTTATGTCTTATTCACATACTGTCACCATCTCAAAAACACGCAAACCATTTATACAATAGGCAGACAGTCTCGTGGGCAGGGCCGACACCTATTATACAGCCCCAGTCGAGAAACACACAAACCATATACAAAGAGGTTAGACAGCCCTGTGAGTAGGGACAACAAATATTATAAAACTACACCACTGAGATGTGCTTAGCAGTTGAGAAACTTGGAAAGGACGGACCTGGGAGCAGCAGACAGGACGTGGTCACCACCTGTGACTCCTTGTCTGTGGCTCTGTTGTTATCTGAGTTCCTGAGTTGTCTTACTTGGGAAGGAGAACAGAGGGACAAATGATCCTTGAGCAAGTGGAGAATTTGTGGCCCATGCTAGAGTTCTCCTGGTGGGATGGAAAGCTGGACTTGGTGCTTGTAGAAGGGCAGAGACTCGCTGTGATGCTCTCATGATGCACCCCAGCACGCATAGCATCTATCTAGTGTCTAAAACGTTCCACCAAGACCCTGGGAAAAGGTGGAGCTTCCTTGGCCAATATGGCTTATATAAATGTACTCACTCTGGTGTTGATACAAGGGCATATCAGGTCTGGGGGTACAGCTTTATTGCCACTGGGCTATCCTTGCATGGATGTGGGTGCCAGAATTTATACATGCCACCCAATAAACTAGGTGTAGTCACAAATATCTATAATTCCGGAACTCAGAACCTGGAGGCAGGAAGTTCAGAGACTCAAGGGCTCTGATAGTGATGACTACACCAGCTTGTACCTGGGACCTTGTGTTGGAATAAGATAAAGACAGGAAAGGGAGAAATAAGAAAGGAGAGGGAGGGAGACTGTGGATAGAAAGTACAATGTTTCAATCCTTTCCCTAACTCTTCCCCATAGGGGTCAGGACCTCAGGCCAGTGCTGGGTTGTGAGCATCTGTGTCAGTCAGCTGCTGGTAGACCCTCTCAGAGGGCAGCCATGCTAGGCTTCTGTCTGTAAGCACACCATGGCATCTGTATTAATTTCAGCGATTGCTGCCCACCCATGGGACGCATCCTAAATTGAGCCGGTCACTGGTTGGCTGTTCCTTCAGTCGCTGTTCCATTTTCGTCCCAACACTTTTTTAAGACAGGAAATAATTTTGGGTTGAAAAAACTTGAAGGTGGGTTGGTGTCCCCATCACTCCATTGGGAGTGCTGTCTAACTATTGGAGGTGGTCTTTTCAGGTTCCATCTCCCCACTGCTGGCATTTTGGCTAAGGTCACACACCTTGTGTCCTTGGAGCTGCCCCTGTCGCGGTACTCTGGGATTTTCATAAGGTTCCCCCAACCTCCCATATCCCTCCCCAGAGCTGCATATTTCCATTCATTCTCCTGGCTCTCTGGGCCTCATCCTGTCTCTTCCCACATCTGATCCTGCCGCCTATTTACCTCCTCCTGCCCATCTCTCACCCAGGTCCCTTCTTCCCTCTGCCTCCCATGATTATTTTGATCCCTCTTCTAAATGGGATTCTAGCATCCTCAATTGGACCTTCCTTCTTGTTTAACTTCCCAGGGTCTGTGTGTTGTGTCTTTCCTTTTGGCTAATATTCACTTACAAGTGTGTGCATAACATTCATGTTCATTTTGGGATTTGGTTACCTCACTCAGGACATTATTGTCTGTTTCTATCCATGTGCCTGTAAGATTCATGATGCCCATGTTTTTAATAGCTGAATAGTGAATAGGTGAATTGTGTGGATGAACTACATTTTGTGTAGATGAACCACATTTTCTGTATCTGTGCTTCAGTTGAGGGACAGACATCTGGATTGTTTCTACTTTCTGGCCATTGTGAATAATGCTTCTATGACTGTAGTGGAGCACGTGTCCTTGTTGGATGTATGGTGGGAAGTCTTTTGTGTTGCAGGAGCGATATAGCTGGGCATTCAGGAAGAACTACCTCCAATTTTCTGAGCAATCACCAGGTTGGTTTCCAGAGTGGTTGTACCTGTTTGCGATCCCACCAGCTATGAAGGAGTTTTTGTGTTTCTCTACCTCCTTGCCAGCATGTGCTGTCACTTGGGGTTTGGATCTTTTCCACTCTGAGTGTTGTAAAGTGGAATCTCAGCCTCATTTGGATTTGCATTTCCCTGATGAGTAAGGAACTGAAGGAGATGGCAGACCTTCAGTGTCAGATAACTGTGAGCCCTGGGTGCTCGCAGAGATTAAGACTCCAACCAAAGGGCAAGCACTGGGCTGGTCTGAGGCCCCTGGTACATATGTAGCAGAACACTGCTTTGTCTGGCCTCAGTGAGAGAGGATGTGCCTAATTCTGGAGAGACTTGTAGGACCAGTGTGGGAGGATGCTGAAGGGAAAGGGGTGTGTGACAGGGGCATGGCACCCACTCAGAGGCAAAGGTGAGAGAGGACTCTTGAAGAACTCTGTGAGGGGTGACCAAGAGGTGGCCAACACTTGGGAATTAAGTCCAGAAAATAATTACTTAATAAAATAATAGTAAAAGAGAAGGTGTGAAGTTTTAATCACAGCCAGTCCTTGTCAGATCCTCCTCAGGCCTAGTTGTGATACTGCTGGCTTTCACCAA
>JADRCD010237999.1:0-21740 GCA_019843815.1 Montemys delectorum
ACACACACACACACACACACACACACATTTTTAAATCTAAAACAATATGATAACTGTGTGGTTAAAGCAGGAGTGGGCTGACAGGTCTCCAGTGGTGGGAGTCACCATCACTGAGAAGCAGCCCCTGCATCACCTCCTCACCATAGTTACCAGGCATGGCTTGAGAGACTTGACTTCAGCTTAGCGTCCTTACTTTACAGATGTGGAACTTAATGCTAGAAAGACTACGAAAGTCTCAGCTGACCTTGGCCTGCAGTCTGGCTAGCGGTCTGTTTTTCCACTTGACCAAACTAAAATAGCCATGTTTTAAAGCTGTCCGACTCCTCGCCCCTTGGATACTTGGCTCTGGTACTGTCATTTATGGTCAAACAGGTGTCAAATAGAATCTGGAGCCCATAATCATCAGGCAACACAAACAGAAGTTTGTTCTCACCTTGCACTGGTCCTTGGCATCTTGACTTTCTGTTGGGGTGGCAGCTGTCACACTCTGTCCCATAGGCCAGTGTCATTTCAATGTACTCACATATAAAACTTCAAAGTATAAGATAGCTTTCAGCTGTTTTTACTGTCATCTTCCCATTGGCATGCTGCCATGACCCAGGTTCGGGTCTTCATCATCTCATGCAGAGGCTGTAGCAGCCCCTCCATTTCATTCCATTTCCCCTCCCTTCCCCTCACCTCCCCTCTCCTCCCTTCTGCACAGTGTTGCCAGATTCACCTTCTCAAACACCTCTTCCATCATGTCACTCCCTCCTTCATGGCTTCCCATTGCTCTGTGGACCAATTCCAAACCTGTCTGAAAATGAAAGGTCTCCAAAGTCAGGCCCCAAGTCCCTCTCACGCTCCTGGCTGCACTCACCTCGTTAGTAAAACTTCCTTGACTTTGCCCCAAGCCCACAATGGACTTGCACTGAATTCTTCTACTTTGTTTTGGGAATTCCTCTGCTTGCCATGCTCACCCCTGTTGTGCTTGCTTATCCCACCCTGACCCTCATCATCTTCAAGGCATAGGTCAGGAGATCCCTGGTATTCCATCAGCTCTGAATAACTATTGGCATTCTTTTTATAGTGTCTCAAAACCCACCTTCTACTGTTAGACCCTTACTAAGGCCCTTAACTACTGTTTCTTCTCTAAACAACTTTACAGACATCAAATTAACCTATTATAAAATTAAACTTAAGCCGGGCAGTGGTGGCGCACACCTTTAATCCCAGCACTTGGGAGGCAGAGGCAGACGGATTTCTGAGTTCAAGGCCAGCCTGCTCTACAAGAGTGAGTTCCAGGACAGCCAGGGCTATACAGAGAAACCTTGTCTCGAAAAATCAAATTAATTAATTAATTAATTTAATTAAACTTAGCTTAATATTCTTAAGGTTTGTCTATGATATAGCACATATAAAGGATCATGCTTCTTTATTTGGCTGGATAATATTCCATTAATATAACTATTGTATACATGGTTTACCCATTCAAGAATCAATAGGCAATACGTTCTTTCTGCTTCATGGTTATTAAAAGTAGTTGAATATTGTTAAATAACGTCAGTGCCATTGTGATCATTTGCGCCTAAGTCTTTGTGTAGATGTATACATTCATTTCTAAAAATTAGATACCTACAAGTAGAATTACCATGTCCTATAGTAATTTTTAAATAAAAATTAATAAGCTCTTTTGTCTGGAAGTATATGGCAGGAAGCATCTCGCTTTACATTCTCACCAACATTATAACTCATGACAGTAGCAAAATTACAGTTATGAAGTAGCAGCAAAAATAATTTTATGGCTGGGGAGTGGCCACAACATAAGGTGAGGGGCTCTCTTTTTTTCCTACAGCTTTACCAACACTGACTATTGCTTTCCTTCCTAACATGGTCATTCCACTGTTCGTGAAGTGATAGCTCACTGTCATTTTGATTCATATCCACCTAAAGTCTTATTTCCTTTTAGCAGTGCATTTGCCTTTTGCCTCCCCATTTGAAGGATTGATTCTGGAGGCTAGACACTTCACCCCCCAAACAAAGTCAACTCATGACAGTGAACGGGAGGCATAGCATTTATTGGGTTACCACTGGCTTTTCTTGTAGTCTCTCATTTAACTCATAGACTTGTAAAATAAGCATAAATAGCCGGGCGGTGGTAGTGCACACCTTTAATCCTAGCACTTGGGAGGCAGAGGCAGGCGGATTTCTGAGTTTGAGGCCAGCCTGGTCTACAGAGTGAGCTCCAGGACAGCCAAGGCTACACAGAAAAACCCTGTCTTGAAACAAACCAAAAAATAAATAAATAAATAAGCATAAATAAAAACAGTTCCGAGAGCTTTAGCAGCTTTCCAACTATGGTACAACTGTGTTTAGAAGTGAACAGATATTTCTGTGACTCTAAAGCCTAAGCCATATGTAACTAAGAATGGGTCAAATGCCCATAGAAACCCTTACAATACAGAGTAATAGAGAATGTTAGAGGGCAAGATGTGCTGTGAGACAGATACTCTACATTGTTGTAAATACATTTCTTTCAGCGGCTGATACTTTGCCCAGGAAAGCATAATAAATTTAAGGGACCGTTCAGAACAACCGTGAGACTCTATCTAGTTCCGTGATTCTCAACCGTGCTAATCCTGCAACCCTTCAATACAGTTCCTCATGTTGTGGTGACACCATCCCCGCCCCCCCCCCGCACCCTCTATTTCATAACTGAAATTTTGCTACTGTTATGAGTCATAATGTAAATATCTGATATACAGGATTATCTGATATGCGACCCCTGTGAAAGGATGGTTCGACCCCCAAAAGGGTTGCCACCCACAGATAGGGAACCAATGCTCTAGTTACTGGGACTTTGATACATGCATCCTTTCTTCCTCCACCAGTGCTCTGTGAGCTGTGGGGAGGGCACCCAGACTCGAAGTGCCATTTGCCAGAGGGTGCTGAAAACCGGGGTCTCCACGGTTGTCAATTCCACTCTGTGCCCTCCCCTGCCCTTCTCTTCCTCCATCAGACCCTGTATGCTGGCAACCTGTGCAAGTGAGTATGTCAGGGCTCTGGGGTGTGGGGTGGGATATGGAACCCCATTATAAAAAAAACCAGCATCCATAGCCACCAGGCAAGAACCTTCCCTGAGCCCCTGCCCCAGAGTGGTGGAGCATTGTGGGGCAACAGAGACTAAAAGCAGTTGTGGCTGGAGTGCCCTACTGGAGATGAAAAGGGGATCTTAATCACTCAAGTGTCTCTTCTCCCCTGCGAAAGCAATCTTGCAGGGCTTGAGCAAAGGTCACATGCTGGCATACTAGATCTGGAAGCTGAGAGCCTCCTTATTCCTAATGAAGTCTAATGTTATCCAAACTGGGGTTTTAAATGGCTCTAAACACATTTGTTCTGTGTAATATAATCCCCAGAGTTATAACAATCCTGGGCTCCCCTCTCTGTCTATCCTGGGCCCTGGCTCTTTGCAAGGCCCAGATGGTGAACATTTAACAGAGAAATTTGCTCCTCTTTGTCCTCTGCCTGCCTCGCTTAACAGTGCGCATTTCTTCTTTAAATCCTTTTAATGAGGACTGCCTTTCTCCAGGGCTCCAGGCACCTCCACCTCTTTGGTTCCTGTGGGGCTACCCCCTCACCACACCTCATTAGTGCTCTGGGTTTTGAAGGTGGGATAGCCTGATGATCCACAGCTGGTAGCCAGCTCCTTCGGGGTAAAAAGCAGTGGTAAATGACAGACACACCAAAATCAATGGGAGAGTTCTCCCTGTTTGTCCTTTTTGCCCCCTGACCTCTCTGGTGGCCCTATCTCACTCTGATTTTCCCCTGCTTTTGGTTCTTCTTTGGTCTGGTATCCCTCTCAAACCAGGGCCTGGCAGGCCTTCCACCAAGCACAGCCCTCACATCGCAGCTGCACGAAACATATACATCCAGACCCGCAGGCAGAGGAAGCTGCACTTTGTTGTGGGAGGATTTGCTTACCTGCTTCCCAAGACTACTGTGGTGCTCCGGTGTCCTACACGCAGATTCCGCAAGCCCCTCATCACGTGGGAGAAGGACGGCCAGCATAGCATCAGCTCCGCTCATGTCACCGTGGCCCCTTTTGGCTACCTGAAGATCCATCGCCTCAAGCCCTCAGATGCAGGCATCTACACTTGTTCTGCAGGGCCCGCCCGGGAGCAGTTTGTGATTAAGCTCATTGGAGGCAACCGCAAGCTGGTGGCCAGGCCCCTGAGCCTTTGGAGTGAGGAAGAGGAGGCCTTGCAGGTGAGGAAGACCAATGCAAAGGAGGCCTTGCAAACCCACAAACACCAAAATGGCATCTTCTCCAATGGCAGCAAAGCTGAAAAGCGCGGCCTCACTGCAGACCCTGGGAACCGCTATGATGACATTGTGTCTAGGCTGTTGGAGCAGGGCGGCTGGCCAGGCGAGCTCCTGGCCTCGTGGGAGGTACAGGACTCCACAGAAAGGAACGTATCCTCGGAAGAGGATCCCAATGCTGAACAGGCCCTCCTGCATCTCCCCTTCACCATGGTGGCCGAGCAGAAGCGCCTGGATGACATCCTCAGGAACCTGTCCCAGCAGCCAGAGGAGCTACGGGACCTCTACAGCAAGCACCTGGTGGCCCAGCTGGCCCAGGACATCTTCCGAAGCCATCTGGAGAACCAGGATATGCTTCCCAAGCCCTCCGAACAGAGGTTTCCTCCCATGGCCATCCCACCTCACAAACATGTCTCTAGCTTCAGCAGCTCCCTAAGGAGCTCATCTGGAGAGGTTGGCGGTGGCTCCCGCAGGCCTCATCGTAAGCCCGCCATCTTGCGGAAGATCTCAGCAGCACAGCAACTCTCAGCCTCTGAGGTAGTCACCCACCTAGGGCAGACTGTGGCTCTAGCCAGCGGGACCCTGAGTGTGCTTCTGCATTGTGAGGCAGTAGGCAACCCAAGGCCCACCATCCACTGGACCAGGAACGGAGATGCTGTTCAGTTCAGTGACAGGTAAGCCATCTAGAACCCTGGTCTAAGAAGGGCTGGGAAGAGGAAAGGGTGGGCCCAGAAATTACCACCCAGCTTTCAGACCTGTTTCTGCTAGATAATATTGGAGTGAAACGAAAGCACTTAATATCTGTGAACTGTATACTACCATCCTTATACCTGATCAGCACTGCTTCGCTATCCCACCCCATTAGGAGCCCAAAGATGAACAAGGTACCCACTACATAGCTTTGAATGTTAAGTAGAAGGACACCATTCTAAGCCACAGCATTAGGTTTTTCTGACTCACAAGTTGAGCCATTAAAAAGCGTGGACAAGGAGACCATCTCTACATTTGTTTAGTCTCTCTGGGCTGGAGAGAGGGCAGCTAGCACCAGATACTCCCTGTAGGCCATCCTATCCTGTCTGCTATGAACTAGATTGCTTTTCTAAAAGGGTAACCTCAGTTGGACCTGTGATTATGTGTCCTAATGTCTTACGCTCTATGTTTTCTGGTATGTTATTGTTAGGATGACAACACGTATTATTACTTGGCTCCTTGTACCAAGGCATTGATAAAACTAAAATCAACAATGATAGTAGAACTAACAACAGCCACAATTTTAGATACATGCTACCTATGTACCAAGAACAGTGCTGTATTTTCATAATTTTTCCCTTCAATTGTATAGTAGCTATAGTATTCACTGGAATACTGACAATTTGTCAGGCATTCTCCTAGGTCACTGGAACCTCTTTCACTCATTCATAAATGACCACAGAAGTGCAAAATCCAAATGCTGGTGAGGCCTAGAGTAAAGGCCCGAGCACCAGGACTTCAGTATTGCCTGCACAAGTCATTCCTGAGTGTTCCACAAATCAGGGTTCAGTGGTCATATGAATTTGAAAAGTGCCCTGTTAAAGCTAAACAGATGTGTTTACTGCTGCATTTTATGTCTGATTTTTAATATATTGCTTGATTTTTTATTATAAGAGTAATAAAATGACTATAAAGCAATTCAGATGATATCCAAATCTATAAAGTAAAAGTGCAACTTTCCCTCGTCCCTAGAGACCACTACTTATAATAATTTGGTATACATCCTTTTAGAGTTTTTCTGTTTTTTATTGTATTATATAAAGCCATCTACACACTTAAGATTTGAGGTTTTAATGGGATGTTAGTCATGCTCAGAACCTTTGAGTAGGTTTTTATTTCATGTGTTTATAATAGTGTGTAGAGATCCATATCGCCTTCTTAACAGCTGATTACTGTTCCTCGATGTACTTAACAATTCCCCAACTGGAGATTATTTGGGAGTTTTCACTTTTAACTCTTTTAGGCATCCCAATGTGTGTTCTCACTTTCCAGGAAGACAATGTCATGTGTAATGCTCTCAGAGTACTATTGATATCACACACACATGCTATGCTCTCTCTCCCTCTCCCTCTCCCTCTCCCTCTCCCTCTCTTTCTCTCCCTGTCCATCTCCTTCTTCCTCTCCCTCTCCCTTCCCCCCCCCTCTCTCTCTCACACACACACACACACACACACACACACACACACACACACACACACACACACACACACGGACTTTCAGAAACACCAAAAATTTCTGAACTGGCACTTAGCAAATAGTACCTTGTCCTTTCAATTCACCTTACTGGGTGCTGAGAGTCTAACTCTAATAGCTTTAAAATGGAGAAGGTTTAGTGGAATCTTGTTTAGAAGAAGCAACATGGTAGCCAGATACTAAGAAGACTAAAGACCAAGCCAATAGAGAACAAGGCTTGGACTGTCAGTCTCCCAGGACAATGATTGAGAAACATGGTAGCACTGAGAGGAATGCACCAGAGGCTTCAGACAAACAGTGTACTTTTTAAATTTATATGTATATATTTATAATTTTCAGTATATATATATATATATATATATATATATATATATATATATTTCATAGAGTTTTTGCTACCATAAAGATCTCCTTCCCTAGATCTAGCCTTAAAAATATTTTGTAATGTAAATTAACTGCATGCAATTGAGAAAAACCCTAAAGCTCTGTGTCTGATGTTTGACATTATAATGTTTGCAATTTACTCTGCTGGCTACTAACAAATATGATCATAACATGGTTTTCTATTCTGTGTTCCAAGTTCTAGTTGAGCAAAGAGAATGACTGTATCTACCCAGAGCATGCATGAGTCATGGGCGCCATGGGGACCACTTTGCTGTGCCCTGTTGGTGACCCCTTCCATGTTGGGTGTTATTTCTTGTCCTCATCACTTTGTCGTCATGGTTCAGAAATACTCAGTTAGCTTCAGACAGAGACGTGCTGAAATGTCTAGTGCTAGACTTAGCTCAGTTAGTCTGCTTTTTGCTTAGTGCCCAGATACACCTTCCCAGAAATCTGCAAGATCCAGCAGCCTGTTGGTCTATTGGACTTTCCAGTTTATTAAAGTGTAGAATAAATATCCTAGACCACCACTGGTCAAAGCTGAAAGAGAGCCAAAACTTGACATGAGAGAAATTAGTCTACCCAAGGAATGAATAAAAATTCAGATGCTATTGACCCATATTACATGTAAAATTTATTCTATGCAATGAATTCACATGATTCTTAGAAGTACATGTCAACTTCTCAGATGGGAGTTTCCAAGGTGTCCTGAGTTTGTTGTGACAGCCTGGTTCACTGTGCTCCTCATTTTCTTCTTCCTTTATTCTTCCAGCCCTACCACAGCTGATCCTGTGTTAAATATTGAAGATGATGGGAAAGAACACTTATTTCCTATTGATGGAACTCACAGTCTGTTTAGGAAACTAAAGGGATAAAGGCAGTATTGGTCATGCTAACAGAACAACATGTCCAACTATTTATATATGTCAACTCATTGGGAATAACTGTGATGAATGAAACAGGAGTACACACATTTAGAGTTCTATTCCAATAACAGATGTCAGAGAGAGTATTCCTTACTGTGCCATCTACAACAGGTCCCCTTCCCCAACTGTCCTCTAGCCCTTTAATTCTAGTATTTGACTTACAGGATTCTATGGTGATTTGATACATCATATATTCACTTATTAATTGATGATAATTTCACAGCCCTTCTATACCACTTTAATTCTCTCAGATGGTAACTGACATCAAAAAGATACTAAATAGTAGGAAGAACGGCACAGGGGAAAGAGAAAGAGAAGGAAGATAAACATGGAACAGTACATAAGAAACTATGGTAATAAGTGTTTGGTTACAAAAGTAAAATAAATTTGTGATGATAGAGAAGGCCTTGGTGACCACTCTGGGCACACACTCTAAGATGATTTTCTGTAAGCCAAAATCCAAAAGATGATGAGTGCTCAGGATGTGTTACCAAGAGAAAGAGGCTTTCTGGATGAATGGAAAGTTGTACGAAAACTCAGAGAGAAAAATGAGACCGTTGTGTTGTAGAATCCCAAAAGAAACTCATCAGCTGCAGTGGGCAATGGAATGAGGTCACATGACTAAGTCCCAGGGAAGCTTTGGCCTCTAAGAATCAGGAGAATATTTAGGGGACTAGTAATCAAGACAGTAAGTGGTACAGTCTAATTCCCAGTTTTACAAACTCATATGTACTATGTTGTAGCATGGGAATTGTAGCAAATCATGAGTGGGAGCTAGGAGCTGGGTAAGGGGTCCATTGCAGCAATCATTTGAATGTCATTAAGTCCCTGCTGGGCAGTCAAATGATAGCCCTCAGTGGTGAGGTGACAAACAGAACCTAAGTGTAGCTTTCTAGAAATTACCACGCTAGTTTAGGTGCAGTTTGTATGAAACTCCAATGGGCAGGAAAGTTGTAACTCCTAAGCTTTGAAAAACTGGACTGTCCTCCTTTGACCTGCATAAGTATGTATAACAGGCATACCTCCATGCACATGTGGACAAACCATACACAAATATATGCACATAATAAGGGTTATTAAAAGAGCTAATAAAATTGAGTACTGAGATATTAAACTAAGTCGCACAAGATCTCATGCTTAGACAATGGGAGAGCTGGGGTTTGAACACACATTATGTAAAAAAAATTGCTTTAAAAAATGGCTTGTACATTTTAATGGTGTTATTCAAAACAAAATGAAATTAAAATGGATATATATACATTTGAACTCTATACACACAAGCAAAATATTCAAAATATTCAAAGCAAAAAGAAATTGCAGTGATATATACATATACATATGTACTGTATACATACAAAATATTCAAAATATTCAAAACAAAAGGAAATTGTAATGAAATATATATATACCTATATATATATTGTAATGAAATATATATATACTATATATATATATAGTACTGTATACACACACATATTCACAGTAGTTGTCCTTGAAGCCTCAAATGTTTACCTATCACTCTATGTTTGTTCACTATGCTGCATCAGAGAATCTTTCTGGCAAACCTGCCTGTGTTGTTCTGAGACTAACACTCCTTCAGTAGCTTGTCATCACTTGAGGATAAGCTCCAAATACCATTACTAAATACAGGGCACCTTTTATCTCTAGCATCTGCCTATCCCTCTAGCTTCATCTCTTACCAAATCGCACCTCATGGCACTGAATTCTGCCCGTAAGCAACACCTAGTTACTTCTAGCTTATGAATTTGCATGAGAACTTCCTACCACTATGTCTAGTTAATTCCTGCCCCTCCACAAAAGAATCCTACACCAAAGGTTAGGTCAGATGATGCCACACAGGGCCCCCACGTGCCCCAGTCTGAAGTCTTTCTTACTCCCTACCATTGTGAACCAGAATTAGCTTTCTGCTTTTCTACCTTACCTTCTGAATTGTGTTCATGTTCCTCAAAGGAAGACGTTTACAATTGTGTCTTATTTTTCACAATTTCTAAGAACATTTTATGCACACAAAGGCGAAATGAATGAACAGTAGAATCTCTAATAGATATAGAAGGGAGGTCCCTAGTTACTGGGAGGCTGTGGTCTCTCTGGTCTTTTTTCTGGATAGGCAGAGGTGGAGAGGAACACCTATTCCTAAAAGAGTAGTTCTCAACCTTCCTAATGCTGCAACCCTTTAACACAGTTCCTCATGCTGTGGTGACCCCCAACCAAAAAATTATTTTGTTGCCACTTCATAACTGTAATTTTGCTGCTTTGTGAATCATAGTGTAAACAAAATGACATGCAAAATATCTGATATGTGAACCCAAAAGAGTTACAGCCCACAGGTTGAGAACCACTGTAGAGTGCCACATTGCTCCGTGTTCTCTCCTCTAGACATTTTAGAAAGTCCTCAGATTCTGTGGCACTGGACACATGACTTGAAAGCATTCATATAATTAAATAAAAATGGGGAGCAGATTCCTTCCATCCTGACCTGCTATCCTTCCATCACATCTGGACCCATGGAGAAGTCTTTTTGGTCATTATCATCATAGCTAGTATTTAGAGCTCTCACAGTGAGTTTTGGGCACTCATTAATCCTCACTAAAACCCTTTAACATTACTATCTTCAGCTTCACAGATGTTGAAATTGTAGTAGAGAGATGTCACACGAGCTTTCTCAAAAATCCCACAATACAGAGCAGAGCTGGAGCTTAAAGCCAAAGCAATCTGAGTCCATTTCTGACTTATGTTTGTCTTTATTGAGTTTTGCTAGGTTAAATACATGGGCTTGCCATTGTTTTTAAGGAAGCCAATGGAGCCAACTAAACCTGATACAAATTATTACTCAGTATCCCAGCCAGCTGGCTTCCAATATAAGACTTTTGTATTCCATTTGTATCCATCTGTCTTAGGGGAAACCTTTCTTCTGGGCGTAGCTTGATTTCACCCGTTTGAAGCCAGTTACTACTATGCATAGTGTTAGGCACACTAGGCACTCAGTAAGCATTACAATTGTCACATCTATGTGCCACCCTCATCTACAGAGTTGTATGCATGTATTCAAAGACAAAGACCATGAGTAAGAAGAAGCTAAATTATTTATTTTTTCCATGTTCTCTTCAGAAATCATCACATTTTGAGTTGGAACTCACCTGCATTTGACTAGGGCCCTTCTCATCTGATAGCAAGAATGTGTGTAGTATAACAAATAATTCAGTATTCTTCAATCTGAATGTGACTGCAAAAGTATTACTTACAATGATCACACCGATTCCCTTACATAAAGGAATGACCACATTCTGCAAAATTGGCACCAGCAATGAACTTAACAAAATTCAGATAAAGTTTGATCCTTACCTACAAAAATATCTAAATTTTACTGACCAAACCATAGCCTCGGGGATATTTTTGCTCTATTTAACATTTTTAGACCAAAAATGAACCAGGAGCATATACTACTTGTAGTTCAGTCAATAAAGCTCTCAAAGCATTTAAGCCTGGCGGCTCTCTGAAGTTACAGAATTTTTCAGAAGAGCTTCATGTGAACGTGAAGAAGCTAGATGATCTGGGGGTGGGGGGGCGGGGAAACCCTTATTTATTCTCAGGACAGGAAACAGCTCATAGGTGATAATCTGCCTGGACAGTGATTTGGAGAGACAGAATGCTGGCGAGTTTCTACCTTTAAATCCCAAAGCCTGCCCCCTCCATTTCTTTTCATATGCCTACCCTATTCTCCCGCTCCCTTTAAATCCACTTACAGAAGGCAATAATAGGCAGTTGAGCTGGATTCAGAGCAACTTGAACACAAATCCAGCGTTGCCACTTGATAAGTCAGCCTTAACCTTTTAAAACCTCCATTTCATTACTAGTAAAATCAAAATGATATAAATAAAAGCAGACAGTAACTTTCATTTTATCTTTCAGAGTAGCAAGGGTACAGACAGGTTAACCTTTGATCACTGTGACAAGGTTCTCAGATGGAGGGCTTTAAAAAAAAACAGCAAAGATTTACTTTAGCTCATGCTCTCAGAAGTCACAGTATCTGTCATTTGTCCCTATGG
Source organism: Montemys delectorum (assembly GCA_019843815.1). Lineage (NCBI taxonomy): Eukaryota > Metazoa > Chordata > Mammalia > Rodentia > Muridae > Montemys > Montemys delectorum. The sequence continues at coordinate 11,897 of JADRCD010237999.1, forward strand.
CTTTGGGCCTGCATATATTTTAACAGAAGCACATGGCAGAAAAAGTTGTCCACTCATGGAAGGCCAAGAAACAAAGAAAGGGCTCAAGCCCCAGTAGCCCTTCAAGATCACCATGCAATGACCTAGTTTCTCACAGTAGGCTCCACCTCTTAAAAGAATCCACTACCTCCCAACATTGCCCCAGGATAGTGGCCAACTTTTAGCATATGAACCATGGAGGATATTTACCCAAACCATAGCAGCAGAGAACCAAATGTCTGCAACATTCCCTCATACATGAGAGGTGGCCATTTGTCAGTGTCCGTAACCACAGTCATTCAGACCTATAACCATCGTCTCACGTGACCTTCGAGTCTATCACAAAGTAAGAAGCTTCACTCTTCTTTTTTAATTTACTGAGATACTATTTTTTAAGAATTTCATACATGCATATAATAAGTTTTGAACAAATCTATCCCCCTCCCCTACCTGTTTCCCCTCCCCCCCACTGCTACTCCTATTTACTTGGTCTGCATGGATGTAGAACAGTGTGCTGGAGCATGGGTAGTTTCTCAGGGTCACATCCATAAGGAAAACTGACCCTCCCTTTCTCAGCAGCTACCAACTGCCAAACAGCTCTACGGCTAATGACAGGGCTTCATGAGCCCCTCTCCCTTTCATGTTGGGATTTTAGTTGCTCTGATCTTGTGTGGATCAACTGCACGAAGTCACAGATGCTATGAATTCATGTAGATCATGGTTCTGTCATATCTGGAAAATACTGCTCTGCTACAGATGTCCAGTACCTCCGCCTCATAGCTTCTTTCCACTCACTCTGCTGACATGATCCCTGAGCTTTGGGCATAGGAGTATGATATAGCTGTCCCATTTAGAGCTGAGCGTTCCACAGTGTCTTTGCACATTGACCAGTTGTGGCTCTCTGCACTCCTGACCTTTTCCTGTAAAAAAGAAGAGAAGCTTCACTCAGAATAGAGTTTATTTAGGGCATGGGGAGGGGAGTTGAGGAGGGAGTAGAGATAGAGAAAGGCAGAGGTGGGAAAGATACAGAGAGAGAGGGGAGAGAGGGGGGGAGGAGAGAGAGAGACTGGATAGAAACACTTGGAGAGAGAGAAGAGAAGGGGAAGGGAAATGGAGAGAGAAGAGACAGAGAGGGTAAGAGAGTAAGAGAGTAGGAGAGTAAGAGCTAGAAGCTTCGCTCTTAATGTGAGAAATGTCTGGGCAGTTGTTGAGGGGCTTTTTTATAGAAAGGAGTCTAATAACACAGTATAATGGAGAGGCATAAGAAGAGGATGCTCACATGCTGCTAAAATTCCCTGCTATCATTTCTGATCTAGCAGAGGAGAGAAATCTGCAAGCTCTCACTGGTGTTCTGGCCAGAACACTTTGGACAGTGTTCCAAAGTAGTGTTGAACAGGAGATGAATTAAGGAGTATTTGGAAAGCTTTGACTTGGGCAACATAGAGAATCCACAGATGGAAACTTCTCCAAACGGGAGAGAGAATGAGATGAAAAATTCCTCCAAGGTCAATTCAGAACCACAGTTGTGGATAATGCTATATGTAGAAGTCATAAGTCCATGAAATCTACTTTCCAAGTTTGTAGATAATATAAAAACTGGAGGCGGGGAAGATGGGAGAGGGGAAATAAACCAGTTTCAGTTTGGTTTGGCTTATTTCCTTTACAAAACTAAAGGAAATGACAAATGTTTTTCCCAGTTGAAAAGTGTAAGAATAGCAAGTCAGAGAAGTAGGAACCATCCCAATAAATACTTAGGCTTCAGCAAAAGAAAAGCACTGAGGGAGAGTGTGGAGGTCAAAGAGATGATGATCATGAACTGAGCAGGCAGAGCAGGCACATCATGGGGACATCCACAAGCACAAGTGCAGCAGAGTCAGCTCTGGGTCTTCCTGCAAAGGCTAGGAGAGGGTGCCTTCAGGTCCCACATGTGCTTAGTTGATTCATGCTAGAAGGGTAGTCCTTAGTAAATGACAGGATTCTGAAAAACATAAATAAATAATTTTGATACATTGAGGAAACCACTGAGACACGTCAAAATTGAAAGTGCATGTTGAAAGTCAGCAGAATTTCCTTGCAAAGGGCCAACACAGTAAGCACGTGGGGTATAAGCTGTGTCAGCTACTCAGTTCTGCCCCCATAGCCTGAACACAACTATAGACAGTACCCACACTGGTATGCAGTGTTCTGATGAAACTTTATTTACAAAAGCATATGCTGGCTAGAGTTTAGATACGCCCCCTACCCACCAGTTAGAAAATTCAGTCAGGCACATTTCATGTACAGCTTACAGTTTGAGATGAATTACCGAGCAAGCAGAAAATAAAACTATCTACATTAGCAAGTCCAAGACGTTATGAATTTCTAAAGAGAAAGAAGCCAAAATCTTTGGCAGGAAGCATAAGGACGGGGTTAAGAATGTGTGGTCAGGTGGCCTTTCCCATTCCAAAAATATTTTCTGTACTTCCATGTGAACAATTGGGAGGCTTCAGCATTAAATAACTTCTAGTTGGCAAATGTGTGTAGAACAGTGAAGGTTGAAAAGTGGCCTTTGCCAAGCAGTGGTAGGAAACTCTTCATGAGCCTCAGTCCGTTCCACAAAACATTCTCACAAAATGAAGCTCTTCTGCAAGCCTCTATGGCTACTCTGATTTTTGGTTTCATGAAGAATTCTCACCCACAGAGGAGGTCGGGGGGTTTTTTCCCCCCTCTGAGACAGGGTTTCTCTGTATAGCTCTCACTGTCCTGGAACTCACTCTGTAGACCAGGCTGGCCTCGAACTTAGAAATCTGCCTGCCTCTGCCTCCCAAGTGCTGGGATTAAAGGCATGCCCCACCACCGCCCAGCAAGGAAGTTGTTTTAATGGCAGTCTTTTCACCTTCTGCTCCAAACTTCCTAAAACTAAAACTTGAAACATTGTAACTTCCATCTCCCTAAAATAACTACCAAGGTCGGCACAAATTACCACCTGCCAAGAAGGTGGCCAGCCCACATACCTTCCTAGTTGGCCTGAGTAGATGACTGCATTTGGTCGAGTTTTTAAAATAAAAATAAGGTTTTCAAAAGTCATTCCTCATTCCTGATCCCAGCATGCAACACCTGAATCAATTTCTTATGTCTAAGCTTCTGCCTCCTCTCAAAATGTAGAAAATAATACCAAGCCAGTAACATGGTAAGAGAATTAAATGATTTAAACTCTATGCACCTGTGTAATAAGCATTGGTTCTCATTCCCCCTCTTTGGCATGTTTTACCATAATCGCTAGAACCTGTTAACAGAAAAAGAAATGTTCGCCTAGAAACAAGGAAAAGACCCAACCCCTACTCTATTCAGGACACTTAAGTTCTTTGTGCATGCTCTTAAGTTTGCCCATTTGCTCCTAAATTTACTGCTTGTCAATTCTCATTCTTTTGATCTGGTTGTTTTATAGTTTTCTAAAATTGCAAGATTCTGGCTGTTTTTCTTTAAATTGATCATTTAGTGGTTAACAGGGGGGCTAAAACAGTTATGGAAGAACTAGTTGTTCTGATTTCACCATTCCCTACTCAAGGATAGATCGGAGTCATTTGTTGTCAACCCAGCATGCCCTGTGGCCATTGTCCCCTTCTCTTCTCCACTGCCCCATCTCTTACATAGCCAGCCCCTTGCTCTCTCCTCTGTGTGCTGAGTTCATGCTGTTGCTTTAAAGCTCCTTAATTCTGATCCGTTCACTCATCTCAAAAGTGCTCCCCAGGCTGAATATGATGGCACAAGCCTGCTGTCCAACACTGGGAAAGAAGAGGCAGGAACAATGCAAGTTCCAGGCAAACCTGGGCTATATAGAAAACACTAAACATCGTTAAAATAGTGTGGTGCACTATCCAGAGTGTGTGGACCTGGGCATGAAGGAGGACTGGGAACCATGGTGAGGAGAGCAGCAGTAACAAAGCAGTCACTTCACATTCATAGCATATCATGTTTCCAGGCTTTCCTATGTGCTCCAAATGCATGAATCCATGAGGAATCAACACCCTAGATAGGTGCTGCAATTCTCATTTATATAGGGGGCTGTCATTGAGAAGTTAAAAGAAATGACTCCTCCAAGGCCACAGAACAAATTCATGAGAGTGTTGACTTGGAACTCAGTCCACAGAGTTCTGGAATCTTGAGTTCTAGTCTGCTCTCCACCATGCATGGATCCTTGTGGATTTGATCACCTTCATCCCAGTTGCTTTGAAGGTAACTTAAACAAGAACTGATTCAATATGACAACACTTTGCTGAACATTAAAGATGAAATGATAAGAAAGTCCTCACCCTTGAGCTAATAATTTATAGTCTAGCTTTTAAAAAAAAAACGAAACAGAATAGATTGTAAAGATTTTGTAGAACAAATGGGAGATCACATAAAGAAAGAATTCCTGTGAACTGTAGAACCCTAACAGAATAGAGCTGGATTGGTTCAGGGTTGGGGAGAATTTGGAAAAGTAGATAGGATGTAGAAGGATTTCTCTTCTACCCTGAGCTGATTCCATAGAGGTCGGTGCCCTTTGTATAAGATCAGATAAGCATAATAGTTCTATGGAAAAGTAACCTGAGTATGGAGATGTGACCCAAAGTCATGTGACCCCTCTATTTCCTCACACCCAACACACACACACACACACACACACACACACACACACACACACACCATTACAAGGATCAAGCATTACTAATTGCTAACAAGAGATACTGGCAATAGAAATACCAAACACTGGTTTGGAAGTTCTCTGCATTATTCATTATAGTAGCAGCCTCTCTACTTAGTAGGAAACATACTAAACCTACATTTTAGTAGCTGATAGACTGTAATGGTAAAAAGTCAGTTAGACAATGACTGATACTTAGTTCCTAGCAAGACCAGCATAATAAGGTTCAAAAGAATAATCTTCCAGCCTCCTGCTTCAAGTATTAAGGACTCCTTTCTGTAAGGAAAGGAGAAAAGATGATGGTTGTAAAGAGGCAAGCAGGCTAATGGATTTGAGGATTTAGTGAACTTTAACCCCTACCTTCTCAGTGTGGTGAAATTGAATATGATCTCCTATGTTCTATTTAAATTGATGCCGTCTGCTTTTGCTATTCTTATAAAGCAATTGTGTGGAAGTGTATGTGTATTCCTGGGACATCATGAAGATTTAAACCACGGTCCACTTTACTATTTTTTTTTCCAATTTTTAAATCTAAAACAGCTTGAACACCTGAAGAGACTTAGCAATGCCATTACTTTATCCTGCATCCGGTAAGATTCCTTTAGGATACAGTGATGCTGGTATCAAAGATAATAACTTACATAGCTATCTTTCTCTTATTAGCTTCTTTGAAGTAAACTAGCATGTAACTGTCTGACTTAGAGAAAAATATCCAAAGGTTAATGAATGTGTGTGTAAACGGGTGGGTGAGTTACCTCACAGTCTCTTGTTGCTCTCCTGTCATCCCCCACACAGTTTCAGCTCCACTCAAGACTGCAGAAGCACGGCTATCCCCAGTACTATAGTGGTGCTCTAGAACAGTACTAAAGTAACTGCGAATCCTCCCTTTAGTATGTTCTATTTTTTCTCCATTTTTTAAGAACAGAACTGCCCATACATAGCTAGATTGAGGGATACAGTCCTAATCCTACCTTCCCTCTGACAGGAAAAATAGCAACACAATAGTATGTCCATATCTAACAACAGAGCTAAGGAGACTCAAGATCAGTCGTGTACCTTAGAAAAACTAAGATATGCCTAGTGGAGGTGCCGAACTGCAAAGCCATTGAGCCTAGAGGGACCCTGTAAAAGACATAGTAAAGAAAACAGAGTGGTTGTCTAGTTGGAGAACGTTGTTGAGGCAGGATACCCAATTCCTGGCATTCAGATAACTGCCACTCCTTAACAGTCCTCCTCTTTCTTGAACAGGTGACCAATTGGTGCCTGCTTGATTCCCAGGGATGGATGTTAACACTAGTGGGTAGTTCTTTGAAGCTAAATATTGGAAAGGACCACCAAGGTGGAAAGAACTGGTCCAGAAATGTCAGGAATACTTTTCTATGGCATGAATGGTCTGTTCCACCTAAGGCCTTCCTACCCCTGGATATCTTAGTTCCTAACCTGTCTCTCTAACTCTTCTAGATTCCTACCTCTACATATACTTTCTAGGGTTTGTCAGCCTGGATGAGTCATTGAACCATCAGTTTGAAGATACCACCATTAATTGTTAATCTGCCATGGTAGAGAATTCAATTCTTTATTATTATTATTATTATTATTATTATTATTATTAATCATTCCATTTGTCTACATCTTAAATGATCTCTCACTTCCTGGTTACCCCTCCACAAGCCCCCCATCCCACATCTGCCCTCTCCCCCGTCTCCTTTGCCTCTATGAAGATGCTCTCCCACCTACCCACCCTTTCCTGCCCCACCACTCCAGCATCCCCGTATGCTGGGGCATCAAACCTCCATAGGACCAAGGGCCTTCCCTCCCACTGATGTCAGATGAGGCCATCCTCTGCTACATATGTATCTGGAGCCATGGATCCCTCACTGTACATTCCTTGGTTGGGGTCTAGTCCCTGGGAGCACTGAGTGGTATGACCAGGTGACAACTATTCTTCCTATAGAGAATGCAGGTCTTAGAAATGGTATAAATCTAGAAAGAGAAAATCAATGGATAGAGATAGGAATTGAGCATTGAAGTTGATTACTGGTACCCACAATTTAACTCTTGAAAACTCTTTTTAGATAGACAGAAATATCGAAAGTATTACATAGCTCTTCTAGAATTGTCTTCATGACCTTGAAGGGCAAGTTTTACTCTGTTATACTGGGCACCTTCTCTTAGAAGGCCCTCAGCAATACCATGGTAGAAGAAAGCATTATGACCTGTGGTTTGCATCCATGTTTACAGGTTAATAAAAATAGATGTTTATACTACTGTCTAGAATTGAAAGGTATATAATTTCTTTCAGATAATAATCATCTTGTCAATAATTGTTTCATGACTTCTCATCTACTGTAATGATGACAGAAGGGTACCTTCTTTTATATCTTAAAGCCCTGTGATCTTCCTACCATCCAACTAGGATCCACTCCTCCCTTGTAACTTTTCACTTTCTATAATAAGCCTTTTCCCAAATCTGTGTGGGCATTTATTTTAGCATCCTCTCTCATGCTGTGTGTTATATATATATTCCATATAACAACTGTTGTCTGTTCCAACTATTAGCATTAGAGCAGATAGTCAGCCCACTTTAAAAAAAAAATCAAAACCCCTATCTGAGATCACCAACACGCCAACCAAATCAACAAGAGAACCTGGGTTTCCTGAATATCCGCTCTTGTCTTTCTGGGTTGTTAGAACATAGTTCTCAATACATCCCTACACATCTTCCCCATACTGAGTTCCACAAGGAGTCAGCTGACCTGACCAGGTCTACATCTCTTTTCTGTTGCTCCAGGATTCTTCTACAGCCAGATGACTCCTTACAGATCTTGGCACCAGTGGAAGCTGATGTGGGTTTCTATACTTGCAATGCCACAAATGCCTTGGGATATGACTCTGTCTCCATTGCTGTCACATTAGCAGGTAACCCGAAAACCCCTGTCCACTTCTATTCAGAAATCCTTTTAACTAAGTGCCTGCAATATGTCACGCATGCCTAGGATGCATAGATAAATGTGACCCAATCCCCAAACGGAGTCTTAGTCAAATGTACCCCTGCCAACGTTTTCCCCATATCTATACAGGTTCAACAAAACTTTCTGCACGTTGTGCCTAAGATTGATGAAACTAAGGGTACAATCCTTCCAAGATTGTGGTGTCGAAACAATGTACTTCCATAAAACTTCTTAGCCTGGGACAAATCCTTACCTTTGAAACCATAAGAGACCTTAGATACTGACCAACTGAGCCAGCACCTTTTTTCTTAGTAGCCAGGCCACCAGGAGTCATACCTCTGCATAGCTGATGTGAGGAACAAGAAGAAGCTGAGGTCTCCTAAAGCTTAGCTCCCGTTTACCTCCACACCCCACTGATCCTATTGAGACAGGATCCTTTTTCTTAGACCTGGGCTAACAGCCTTTGTGGTGGTGTGTTGCATGTGTTTGTATGTATTCTTTTCAGTCGCTGCTCAAATCAGATGATTCAGTAGATGCTAGGAAAGCCAGCTTCACACACACTGACCTCATCCATCGGTGTAGGGATTATGTTGTCACAATGTGCTCTAGTCACACATGCTACTCCCTTTCATATCTGTTCTTGCAACAGTGTTTCTGCCCCTGTGACCTAAGGCTCATCTGGGAAGGGACCTGTAGTAGCTTTACAGGGAAGATGAAAGTTGATAACGAAGAAGGCAGGCTAAGGTACCCTGAGGTGGACTAAAGACTCTGCTCAGGCGTGTGTGTGTGTGTGTGTGTGTGTGTGTGTGTGTGTGTGTAAAGCGTTTGCTTTTCCCTAATTGCATTCCACTTCCAATCTTCATTCTTCTCTCTATACAGAATACAGATGTTCAGCAACAATCTTATAAAAATCTCTTCTGTTGTCTACTCTCCAACCCACACCTACATGGGCACTGTTGACATACTTTCAATTGCTAGTCAGTAGGGGATTAACTCTCTTGTTTATGTTGAGCTAGATACAGTTCAGCTCTGCCACAAACTAAATACCCTCATTTGCTGGAATTTAATACAGTGAATAGAAACCTGGGGTTTAGGCACAGCTATTGTAACATCAGGCTCATCTTCAACTCTTTGAAGGCAAGCTGTTGGAAACTGCCAAAAGTTTCAAAGCCAGAGAAGAGAAACAAGGGTCTAAAGAGGCACCAAGCAAGGGGCTGAGTGATGAAATATGACCATAGACACCATGCCCAGGATTTAGGAACAACGTGCCCATCCTTCAGCTGCTGGGTTTGTTCAAGTCTCCTAACAAACCTTTCAAATAGCTCCTCTAAAAGCAAAGTGGAAAGTGTTGGTGTGCCTAAAGATTATGTTTGCCAGCTACACCTCCACCAATGTTGGGAAATACTCAGTTATAAAACTCAAGGTTGGAATTTCTAGGTGCTTATGGAATAGAGAATGCAGTAGAAATGCCTACCTAAAATAGAGAAATAGCTAGGATCCTGCTCAAGTTGAGCATAGTAGCTCCCACCTTTAATCACACTACTAAGCTGAGACGGGAAGATATGAGTTCTGGGCCAGCCTGAACTACTTAACAAACTCCAGGTCAGCAGAGGTTCCCTAGTGAAACCCCATCTCAAAACAAAGATGCTGCTTCACAATATATGTTATATGAACTAAACATAACCTGAGATTAAAGGTGGGAATGAATATTGAACACTTCTACATTTGATAACCAGTTTGCTATTAGCTACATGATCTTGTGGGAAAAGGTGTGCCTCAGAGTCTTGGGTATCAGTGAAATTAATACTGTCCACGGGGTGGTATGAGATTAAACTGACAAATGCTAGGAGTAGGAGAGGTGGTGTTCCCCAGGAAAGAGCACACTAGTTGGTTATTCAGAGTCAAATACTCAGCCATAAACATATACATACAAGTGACATGTACATATATCAAGGAAGTTATATTTAGGAATATATGTGAGTATGTGTGTATATATGTATGCAATAACAATAACAGGCCATGAATTTGAAGGAGAGAGGAGAGGAATATAAGGGAGGATTTGGAGGAAGGAAGGGGAAGGGAGAAATGTAATTTTCTTATTCTCTCTCTCTCTCTCTCTCTCTCTCTCTCTCTCTCTCTTTCTCTCTCTCTCTCTCTCTCTCTGTGTGTGTGTGTGTGTGTGTGTGTGTGTGTGTGTGTGTGTGTGTGT
>JADRCD010237999.1:29223-48970 GCA_019843815.1 Montemys delectorum
CCTTCCTTCCTTCCTTCCTTCCTTCCTTCCTTCCTTCCTTCCTTCCTTCCTTCAGTGTGTTAGTGAATACTGATTAGCACTTTTTAACTGCTTTGATAAACATACAAGTTATATGGTGTATACAATATAATCATTTCTTCTTTTTATAAATGCCTAAAGAAAGACTTACAAACAAAGAATTTGTATAGTTTGAGCTCAGAAGTGGCACATTTCTTTACCTGTTCACCTGCTAGGACTACATCCTGTGTCCTTCCTAAAGTGGAAGGCATCATGGTGTGTCTAATAATGGCTCTACTGGTAAAGGCAGCAACACAGCTCTAAGAGTATTTGACAATGATGTCTGATCTTAGGAACGACCCTTTCTGGTTAGTTTGTTTGGTTTTTTGTTGTTGTTGTTGTTGTTGTTGTTGTTGTTGTTGTTGTTTTAGTTTTTTGTCAACTTAATACTAGCTAGAGTCATTTGAGAAGAAGGAACCTCAACTAAGAAAATGCCCCCACCAAACTGGCTTGTGGATAAGCCTGTGAGGCATTTTCTTGATTGATAGTTAATGTGGGAGGGTGCAGCCCAGTGTAGGTAGTGCCATACTCAGGCAGTTAGTGCTGAGGTGTATAGGAAAGAAGGATGAGTAAGCCATGAGGCAAAGTGGAGTTTAACCTGAGCCTTGTAAGATGAACTCAACCCTTTCCTCCCCAAGTTAATTTTGGTCATAGTGTTTCAATACCACAGCAACAGAGACTTTAACTATCACGCCTTCTCATCTCCTCTGGCTGCTTTGTCAATCATGTTCACTCTAAGCCAGAGAGTTTTTGAATATGTTCATTCCTTACTTTTCCTTAGCTGATTTTGATTTGTACCTAGAGTCACGTATGAGGAAAGAAAGTAGGAGCCCACCATACACAAGACAGTGTTTTTGAGCCTTTGCCTCTAAGGTTGTTCATCTATCCCTGCCTGTCTCCAGAGGGATTCACTCTCTAGGAGCTAGGCATCCTGGTTTGCTGAGCATCTCTGCTTAAAGACATCATAAGACCCCACTCATTCCGAGGTAAGCATCACATCCACTGATGCTCATACAGTATTAGCTTCACCTTGGGCTTCCCAGCAGCATTGTCAGATTCAGATTAAATAAAGAATGAGACTTAAGAGTACATATACAGGCAGGTGCAGTAGTACAAGTTTGTAATCCTAGCATTCCTGGAGGCAGAGCCAGTAAGACTAAGTTTGAGGCCAGCCTGGTTTACATAGCAAGTTTTAGGCCACATGTAGAACTGCATAGCAAGACTCTGTCTCATAAAAAAAAAAAAAAAAAAAAAAAAAACTCAAAGCATTAGAAATTTCAAAATGTACATATAGACATTTTTGTAACTTTTGAGTCAATTAATTAAGAAAAATTGCTCCTTATAAACTTCTATTGATTATAAATGCTTGGGTGACCTTACACTCTGCTTTAAAAGTAGTTCCCGAAGGTGATGGGAGCATAGACGTAGCAGTGTGCTAACAACAGCACCTCTACTGATAGCGGACAAGGCCATTACTTTTCAGCACAACCTCAGTATAATTAATTAAGGACTGGATTTAATTCAGTGACATTTGAATTTTATAGCTATACACTTGTGGCTATAAAAACCACCTTTATTATTAAAATTCCTGTAGGAAAAATAAGTTGGTAATTGTGGGTCTGCTCTGGTCCCTGGCCTCACTTCCCCATTGGCACGGCGGTTTTTATAACACAGTGAGGCAGCTCTTGTACTGGCGAAGAACAGATTATGTCTTTAACAAGTGCCCTGGGGATTCTGCAACAGCCAGTCTGCAAACCAGGATATAGGGACCTTCCCTAACAATCGCTGGACTATAGGTCCAAGATCTTGTGTCCAGCTCAGCATTATGACATGTCAGCCCTATGGTCTTGGACAGATCCCTGACTGTTCAAAAGATAGTTTTACCTCTCTGCCTCTCAAAGGTTTTTTTGTTGTTGTCGTTTTTACACTTAAAACATTTTTTTTTTTGATGACCTACTTTGTGCCAGGACTAGATGGCAGGGAGATTACATGATAAGGCATGAGAGAAAGGGTATAGGGAACATAATTTCTGATAGTCTTATGAAAAAAGAAATCAAAATAAGTGAGACTTACAATGCCTGGCAAGGGGTTAATGGGGTACATGGTTTAGATGGCCTCTCTAAGATATGTTATGTGCAAAGAGACCTAAATGATGAGAAGAATATATCCATGTAGATGTCTGTAGACATCAGGGGCAGAGACCAGACAGGCCAGGGCTGATGGGTAGAGGAATGAAAGTACAATAAGCTAGAACAGAGTGGCTTATGGAAATTTTGGTCTCTATAAGGTAGGAGAGGCAGGCAGTTGGTCATAACCATGTAGAAGACAGTTAGTTGTGAAAAGAAGCTATACATTTTGTTTGGATTATACTGAAAGAGTGTCAGAAATGTTACATGGCAAACTATATGATCTGATTGATGTTTCAGAAAGGAAGGCTCTGTCCTAGGAAGAGACTGTACTGAGTAAGGTCAGAGTGGAGGCAAGGAGCTCACCCTAACCCTGGAGGCTGTACAGTTGCCTGATGTAAGGATAGCATTTAGTTATAGCCACAGAGATGTCTATTAGGGTTGGGCTAGATTTGGAGTTAGAGTTGCTATTTATTAACATCAGTGTTATTCCACATTTGCCTGCATTTCCATGTCAGCATATCATTATAGTACTTCATAATTCCTCTTCATCAGGTCATACATGATCTTGAGTGCAAGGTAGGTGGGAACAGCCCTGCACAGTCATTAAAAACATGGAATGCCTACACCCATACTCATCTGCACCAAGTTTCCACTCCTAAATATAGTTCCAATGAGCTTATTCACTCCTGCCCAGAGGGCAAGTCAAACAGAAGAGGGAAATAAAGAGGCCAGCTTCAAATATGAAGCTGAGTGACTGCATGAGGCATGAAAGAGAAGATGCAAATTATGAAATGCAGGTGTCAGACTTAAAAGATTTTATTCGGCTAATGAAGGACAAGAAGAGTGAACGGCAATCTGGAATGCCCTGCCTTTAAATGGTTAAAACAAAATCAAATCCGTTTGACTTAACGAAAGATTAAGCTTAGGTATATGAAATGACCTCATGCGGACCCTTATTTCCCCATGGTGCTTAATAAATGAATCTTTGCATTGTATGTTATGGTCATGTGCGTACAGTGCTGTATTTTTTTCCCCAGATGACAAAAAGCCTGTTAAAGCATAGCATATAAAGAATTTCTACTTCCGGAAAGAAAAGCATAGGAGACGTGGTTGTACTGTCCCCTATTCCTCTTGCTCAGAGAAGTTAAAAAGTCCTGACCATAGTGTGTGTAAGCACAAGCTTGAAAAGTAGAAAGAAGAAAGCTGACTGGCTAGAGACCTTAGAAACTGAGGGATGGTTCAGCTCACACAATTGTGAATTTATTGGGCTTCCTCTTTGCCTCATAAACTCTAAACCTGGAGCTGAAGAAGGGGGCTACCAGGAAATACCAATGAGTGTGATATATATATATATGTGTGTGTGTGTGTGTGTGTGCACGTGCGTGCGCGCGCACGTGCTCACGTGTATACACACACACACATACACAATGCACGCGCGTGCACGCACACACACAAAGCTTGTTCTTTCTAGCAAAAGGAACAGGAGAGAGACAGCATAGCAAGACAGATGTTCCTAAATTATTGCTGAGCTTTGAACAAATATCACAGAAACACTGATCCATGCAACTATACAACTTAGTAACACAGGCTGGTTAAGGAGCCCAGACTCCCCTTCCCTCATAGACAACATAAAAGGAGGTACCTACCTCAACATACCCATGAGGGCGGTGTCATATAAAATGAGCTGTTTCATCCATACCGGGAGCTAATGAGAACACTTGAGGAGCCTAGACCTCCACTTTCACCCCATAGAACTCTTATGCATGTACCTACTTGAGAATCAGACCCTCTCACCTCCCAGCAGCCCTTAGGAAGACTGTTCCCATTGTGGTGACGCTGAAGACCACCCTGACCAGCAGTAATAAGGAGTCCCCTAACATGGGATACATGAGAAGTCAAACCAGGAAGCTAGACTTTAACCCCTCCCTGCTACCATGTCTATATGATGCCAGAGAAAATGGTTGAAATACTTAAACAGAAGACTCACATAGGCTATAGATGCCATGTAACAGAATACAAACTCCCTGAGCTACTTTTGAAATCACTCATCACTTAAAAATTTGCTTCCACTATCTTTACAAAGTATAGCGCTAGCAGACCTATCCAGTATAACAATGTAAGAAAGAAGACAACATATATGTGGAATTGCTGTATCAGGTGAGACTGGCACTTGACCTGACTGGGAAGGAATGAAAAAAGAACAGATAAACACACACACACACACACACACACACACACACACACACAGAGAGAGAGAGAGGGGGGGGTACAGATCGAGTGGGTTGTGCCCACTGTGGTGGAGCAACCCCAACTATGCAAAGCGATGCAGAACTCCACCGAGTTTAATATGTACAGCTCAGGGAGAGGTTAGCTCATCTCATGTAGGGGAGTAGTTTCAAATTGCTGTCACCTGGGAGGGGGAAGCTGTGGTTATTAGTTTTTTTCCATACACTGCCAGCATTAACAGTGAGTCCAAAGGAAGGCTTTGCCATGCCTCTGATCCTCTCCCCAGGGGAAAGCTTCGCCTTTTCCCCAAGAGTCTGAGGCATTGACATCCTTGACGTAGCCATGGTCGTGTTAAACAATACACATTCAGTCAGCACTTCATACATCCTTCACGTGTTCACCCGGGGCTTCCACACAGAACGGCAAGGAAAAAGTAAAGCTTGTCCTTTTCTTCAGAAGGATTGATTGTCTATATAAAAAGTCCTAAAGAACCTATAAAAAAAGAGCTCTGGACCAACACGTACCTGCCATTCCCACGTACCAGAAATAAACAAGGAAATTTGAAGCACAGTATTAGCCATCCCTGAAAAGAAATAACTAGGTAAAAATCCAACAGAATGCATCAAGATCTGTATCCTGGAATCTCCAAAACACTGGTCAAGATAAGTGGGCATATGGTCTCCCACAGAAAGTGGGCATATGGTCTCCCACAGACTGTACAAGACAACCCAGAGGTTGGTTTTTCCATAGTTGATTGATATGCATGATTGATATAATTCCTATCAAAATATTAGCAGGACTCCCTAAGTGTGTTTGAAAAGTCTGTTAAAAGATACAGTAGAGTGAGCAGAGTGCTACAGTAGAGGACACTAAGGCGGGAAGCTTCAGCTTGCAGGACGGTGATTATACGGTTACAGTAATTGAGCCTGTGTGCTATTAGCAGGAGAAAGATGAAAAGCAGAACAGAAATCCCAGGAGCAGATCTTCACAAACATGCTCAACTCATCTTGACAGTGATGAGGAAGCCATCCAAGACAGAAGATAGGCTGCTGAGGGAGGGAGTCAGAGTAGCTAGGTAGTCATAGCTATAAACAAGGGGCCTTATCTGAGTACCATACCTGATATAAAAGTTAATTCAAGGATGGGTGACACTAACCAGAATTTTTTAAATAGCTGCTTTTACTCAGTACATATTTTTATCTTAAATGGAATGCCAATAGTTTGATTTCTTAAAAAATGGCACTAATTTATTTTAAAGTCACCAATCATGAACTCCAAATTTCAAAAATCAATAATTGGTTTTCTGATATAAAAATTAAAGCTTGAGGACAGTAAAAGAAACCATAAATATAAAAATTAACTCAATGTATCACTAAGCTGAATGTAAAACTTAAACCATAAAACTTTTAGGAAAAGGAAACCATAGGAGATTATCTTTAGCATATAGATCTATGTAAGTAATTCCTAGATTTGATATAAAAAGCATAACCTATAAAAATGATAAATTGGATGTTATCAAACTTAAACCCTTAGGTCTATAAAAAGCCCTGTTAAGGCTAAAAGGAAAACTACAAGACTGGGCAAGCATCTACAGACTACATGTCTGACAAAGGACTATACCTAGACTGTAAAGACCCCTTAAGATTCTATAGCAAAATAGGTAGTGGCTGCGGTTTTGGATGAAAGAAGACAGCCACCGACGTGTCACTTTGGAAGTGGGAAAACTGCCCCACCAAAGTACTTGATTATGCCCTGGAGATGATCCATCCACCCTCACAGCAGTTTAAGTTGCTAGAGTTAGCTCTGCTTCTGGGCAAGAACATCCAGGTTCATGAAAAGATGGCAGCCATGCAGCCCAGATTTGTGCTAGTTGACTGAAGCCTTGGTAGCCTAACACCAGAAATATGGTGATGAGGCATTGAAGGAGATCAGTCATCCTGATCCCATATGACCAGCCCCTGCTGGTAGCTTTGCTGCAAATCCAGAAAGATTGGAGGCCCTGGTGCCTGCCAGTGCTTGCTGCCAGAAATCCTACTGATAAGCCCATCATGAGCGTCGGGTATAGCTTTGCAATATGCATTGTGAAATTTTTTAATGTTTAAACGATAAAAGAGTCAATGATAAAATAATCTAGTTACACAATACTCAAATAAAATATGGTTGGCCCTGCAGTTTCCAGCTGCTGCCTATGGCTTCTGCAGAGGAGTGCATCCCAGCTGCAGGAGAAGTCATCTCAGCTGTGGGATCACGTCCCCTTCAGAGAAGTGATGCCTGGACCCAGAGCATCCCTTACACACCTTCCTCTCTCAGAGTCTTTCCCTGATGCTAAATAATGCTTACGGCATCAGCTTTCTGCACTTCTCCCTGCGTTTATCCAAACTCTTTGAAGGGAACTTGCTCAGTCCACTCGTGTTGTAGTTGTTGTTTGTCTACTGGATGCTAAGCTCCCTGGAGCCCAGATTATACCTTTTTTAAGTCTCCATTTTCCCACTTCCACCAACAAGATTTCCCTGGAGAAGGCATGTGCTAAGCACCTGGTAAATGCATGAATGCTTTTGGAATGTTGCCTCTAAAGAAGCAAGGCTGAGAAACTTTTGGAAGTGACCACCACAAAAAAGCACCCTTGCCTACGGAACAGTGGTCTTCATCCTGCGGGTGGCAACCCCTTCGGCAAGCCTCTACCTCCAAAAACATTTACATTATGATTTGTAACAATAGCAAAATTATAATTATAAAGTAGCAACAAAAGTAATTTTATGGTTAGGGTCACCACAACATGAGGAACTGCATTAAAGGGCCACAGCCTTAGGAAGGCTGAGAACCGCTGCTGTAAAAAGAGGGGAAATGGATGTGAAGACAGTTGGCCTCTGGTGAAATGGGATATATTACTGTGGGTGATGACTATGTGACAGTGTAACTGAATGTTTAATGAGGCCACAAGTAGAAATAGATGCCACCTATAAGACTCAAAGAAATGGCAGATCTCCAGAGCAGTTATTTTATTTTCAGTTGACATGGATTCTTGAAGGTGACAGTTGTATTAATCTGGACCAAGAGGAAGGGACAGCATATAATGAGAGAAGAAAAACAAATCTAGGCAAAGCCTTTATCCCTAGAAATAAGAGAAAAACGCACGTGGGTGAAGAAGCTACTGTGGAGGACCAGTGGATGCCATGCCTCAGTGCACACCCCAAGCCCCAGGAAAGATGTGAGGCATCCAAAAGGAATTTATATACCAACCAGGGACAGGGATCTGGCTGCAGCTGTGCGGTGTTACCATATGTGAGGCGTCCACACATTCTGCCCCTTTCTACAACGCAACAAAACTGTCACAGGAAGATAGCAAAGAATGCCATTACTCAGAGTTACCTTTCAAATATTCACCCACAGGAACATGGTAATAGTACTCCTTACTTCATAAAGAAATCTTTGCCCTCAGTTGTAAATGTGGAAAAGAAAGAATTAGCTCGAAAAACTTCTGCTCCCACGTCGCCTGGTAAAAAGAGGCACTAAATATAAAAAACAAGCCTGCTTCAGCACAGATGCTTAGGGAACAATTCCTTTGCTAGATCTGATTACCAGTGGTTTGAACACATGGTGTTATACAGCAGATAGCTCAAGCATTGAAAAGAAATTCTAACCTGCAGCTGTATTTTTTTCCTGTTTTAATACTACTACTACTACTACTACTACTACTACTACTACTACTACTACTTGCTAAACTTCTGGCTAATAATTTCCAAATGCTCAAACAGTGTGAATAGACATTTCAGCAACAACAACAAAAAAAAATGTGCATGTGGTAAATACGCAGGTGAGAGAGAGTTGACAGTGTCAGCCATTAGGGAGAGGCAACTTGAACCACAATAAGATGTCACTGTGCAACTATCCAGTGAAAGAAATAAAAAGTAGCGGGGAAGAAGGGAGGGGAGCTGCCATGGGGCAGTTAAACTGCACTCCTCCACATTTATGCCGAAGAAACGAAGACAAATGCCCCCACGGCTACCCGTACCAGAGTGTTTGTGACAGCTTTACCAGAATCTGGAAATAACCCAGATATCCAACAGCAGCTAAACAGCTAAGCAAACTGTGGGTTTTCTCATGTCATAGAATACTACTCTGCAGTAAAAAGGACCATGCCATTTTAAAAAAAAAAATGCAACCGTAATATGATATAAAAGCTGGAAGACTCTCTAGAGAATCTGGAGAGCCGGCAGGGAGCCAGACATGAGAGGTTCCCAAGCGTTGGAAAGGCAGGGAGGAGAGCTTCGCGTTGGAGCGTTGGAAAGGCAGGGAGGAGAGCTTCGCGTTGGAAAGGCAGGGAGGAGAGCTTCGCGTTGGAAAGGCAGGGAGGAGAGCTCCGCCAGCATGGCGTGCTTCAGATGCTAAAAGCAAGGAAATGAAAAGCATGTGAATGGTGGCCAAGCATTTTGGGGGGCCAGGGTTATAGATATTGTGAGGAATACCTGTAGGGACAGACGTTCTGTGGCTTAGCCCCGTGAATGTCCACATTGAGACCATGATACTGTGCTGTAGTTCCATAACATGGTTGCATTATGGGAAAACTGGATACAGACTGCTCTAGGCTACTTCTGACTACAGCACATGAATCTAGAACTGTCCCAAAGTAGAAATTAAGCCCTTCAAGACTGTCTTTTATATTTAATGATTAGAACATATATGTTATCCTCATTGAGCACCATGCTATTATCTTCAAACTCTTCAACCTTGTTCTTTTCCTGTGGAGTCTATATGGTAGGCATGTGAGTAGACAAGTAATGGGTTCCAGTTTCCCCGCCAGGCAAAACATGGTGGGGGGTATACCCAAGCAGAACATGTGTCTTCTGTTGATCTCCTGGTGTTTCAGCACCCCAGTCTACAACATTGTTGATGAGAGATCACTTTCTTTCTCATCTCCAGGAAAGCCTCTAGTGAAAACATCCCGAATGACTGTGGTCAACACGGAGAAGCCTATAGTCACAGTGGATATTGGTGGCAATGTCAGAACCGTCCGAGGAGTGAATGTGACAATTAACTGCCAAGTGGCAGGTAAGAAACTTGTTGTTCTGTTCATCTGTTCCAGTACTAATGGAGCTTTGGAAGAGGCTGGGGGATACAAATATAAATTAGACACAGATTCTCTCAGCGACTCCAGATCTGAAACATATACCTCATTCAGAAAGTGGAGGTGCATTGGAAAGTTAGAGTGGGCAGGTTAACTCTTCCTAAGCCTGGTGGACTAAAGTAGACATTAGGGTTTTAATTATTCATATTAGATAAACCATAGTTGTGTACATTTGTGGGGTACAGTGTGATATAGCATAGAATGACTAGGTCAAGCTAGTCAGCATTCATTTGTGTTTGTGCCTGTTGCAGTAGTGTTTGTGTTTGGTGGCTAAAGCAGCTGTGTTACAGAATGAGGCTGGCTTAGAACTCACTATGCAGTTGAGGCTTCAAATCCATGATTTTTCTACAACAGCCTTCTAAGTGCTAGGATTGCAGCTGGGTGACAATCTGGACTTCTTTGTTTGTTTTATTCTTAATTTTCCATATTAAGAGAATGTGAGCATGTAAGGATTAGGGAAAGAGTATTACAGATAGAAAAAGAAAAAGAGTGTAGAAATGGTCCTGAAAGCTAGAAAGCTGGTATTGTCCAGGGAATACCATGAGCTTAAGTCTGAATGTGGAGGGCCTAAATCTTTACAAGATGGGTGGCAGATGGACCATGGGTGACCTTGGATGAGTGATCAAGAGGCCCAGACAAAAGAAACGAAGAACCCTGCTGCTTCGGAGTTGGGGAGATGGCTCAATGGGTAAGAAAAATGTCTGATGTGCAAAACAAGAGAACTTGAGTTTGAATCTGCAACACCCAAGTAAAAGCCAGGCATGGCTGTACATACCCAGCACTAAGAGATTGAGACAGGTGGATTCTAACAACTCACTGCCCAGCACACCTATCCAGAGTGGTAAACTTCAGCTTCAGTAAGAGACAGAGTCTCAAGAAATAAGGAAGAAAACAATAGAAGTCACCTGGTGTCCTCCTCTGGCCTCTACATGCAGGCACTGAGTATGTCCACCCTCACACACACATGCAGAGAGGGGGGGGGGGGAGATAAAGAAAGGAAGGAATTGAGGAAGATGCTAGGAATTAGAAGGATTACCCACATTCACATCAGAAGAATTCATGTTATAAAAAGAGCAATCTGTCAAAAGCAATCTGCAAATTCAAATCAAAAATCCCAATCAAATTTCCAGGACCATTCTTCACAGAAAGAGCAAAAAACAAAACCTTAAAGTCTATATGAAGGCATAAAGACCAAAAGTAGTCAAAAACATATTGAACAAAAATAAATAAATAAATAGATAGATAAATAAATAAATAAATAAATAAACATTGCACCAGTATCAGCATGCCTGGTTGCACGTTATACTGAAGAGCCATAGTAATAAAAAAATAGTATGGTACCAGCACAAAAAGAGGCACACTGATCAAAAGAATAGAATTGAAGGCCCAAATATAAGCCCACACTCCTACAGACATCTGATTATTGAAAAAGAGCTCAAAAATACACAGTGCAGAAAGATAACATCCTCAACAAATGGTTCTGGGGAAAATGACTATCAACATGGAGAAGAATAAAATTAGATCCTTTCCTCTTGCCCTGCATAAAACTCAACTTCAGATAGTTCAAGGGCCCCACATAAAGCCTGGTGCCCTGAATCTGATAGAGGAGGAAATGGGGAGTGTACTTCAGCAGACAGAAGGACTTGTCAGTTATTCAGGAAAAAAGACCAACAACTGAGAAACGGGATGTCATGAAACCAAAAAGCTCTGTACAGCAAAGCAAGCCATCCATCAAGTAAAGAGGCAGACACAGAAAGGGAGGAAATGTTTGCCAGCTCTGCCTCCCTTTGAATATACTAGATTACACAAAGAGCTCCTAAAACCTAAACATCAAGAAAACAAACTCAGACAAAACGTGGACCAGAGTTCTTAACAGAGAGTTCTCAAAAGATGTACAGGTGTCTAATAAACATTTTTGAGATGTTCCACATCATTGTTCATCGAATTAAAACTACTTTGAGATTTCACCTCATCCCAGTCAAAATGGCAATCATCAAGAAAGTAAACAATGACAAATGGAGGTTGAAGATGGCGGAAAAGAGGGACCTTTGTTTATTGTTGGTGGGACTTAAACTTGTACAGCCACTAAGGGAGTCAGCATGGAGCTTCCTCAGAAAATACTAGGAGATCCACTACTACCTACCTACCACGCCTGAGTGTATGCAAGAACTCTGTTATCTTACTGCAGAGATAATTACCCAAGCATTTCATTGTTGCATTGTTCACAATAGTCAGAAAAGGAAACAAGCCTAGATACCCTTCAGCTGATGAATTACAAAATGTGGCACATAGACACAATAAGGTTTTATGCAGCTGTAAAGAAAAATAAAAGTATAAAATTTTCAGGTAAATGGATGAAGCTTTTATATATATATATAATATATATACATATATTATATATATATCTGGCTCAATATATATATTATATATTG
The DNA here is from genome assembly GCA_019843815.1 of Montemys delectorum. NCBI lineage: Eukaryota > Metazoa > Chordata > Mammalia > Rodentia > Muridae > Montemys > Montemys delectorum. The sequence continues at coordinate 41,193 of JADRCD010237999.1, forward strand.
AGCCAGATAACACAGACCCAAACAGATAAATATTATATATTCTCTCTCCCATGCATAGATCTTTAGAATTGCATGCTAACCTGGAATACCCATATAAGTAAGGAAGTTGGGGAAGAGGCCCTGAGGTGAGGGCTGTCTTAAAGTAGATGGAATAAGAGAACATAGATTATATGAAGGCAGGGGAAACATTAGGGGTAGAGAGCTTCTAATGGGTGGGGGACAGAGGAAGAAGGAAGGAGGGTTGATCAAAACTAAGATTGTCTGAAAAGCCAATATGGAAACTCACTATTGTGTAAACCAATTTAAAAATGTGTGTTGAGAGGGAGCATTTCTGGATGATGCTGTTTCTGAAAGCCCAAAGCTACTAAATAAAACCCTCAGGTAAATCCCAGGGTAGGGTTAAAGATACCTCCTTGAGTCAATCAGGAAAGCTCCAGAGCTCCCCCCCCGCCCCCGCCCAAACCAGACAGGCTATTGTTATTCTTCCTGGTTGGCCACTGGACCTAATTAATAAGACCCTGTTGCTAAAAACACCACATATCTCAGTTGCAATGTATAGAGAAAGGATGTGGAAAACCTTCCAGAACTAAGACCTTTCATGTCTGTGCCCCAAGATGGGTAGGAAGCCTTGGCAGAGATTCCCTCCACACAGGCACTGACAGGTCTTTGTATAGACAGGGACTCCCCACCTGGTCACTGTGAGCATAGGCCTCAGAGAGAAGACAGATCCTGTGTGCTCCTACTGAGCATCAGGGCTGCAAGGAGGAGAAACTGGCAGAGGAATAGACAGCAAAACAAGGAATTAGACTAATCGTTCCCAACCTATGAGTTGCCAACCCTTTGGGAGTCAAAAGACTCTTTCACAGGGTCACCTAAGACCATATGAATATCAGATCTTTTCATTGCTGTTCATAACAGTAGCAAAATTACAGTTATGCAGTAGCAATGAAATAATTTTATGACTGGGGTCATCACAACTATATTAAAGGGACACAGTATTAGGAAGGCTGAGAACCACTGAATTAAACATTTGAAAGAAACTGTGAAAGCCAGATGCCAAGTCAGGAAGAAAACAGGGAACCTAGGATGTAAAAACAATGTTTTGGCCCACTGTAGTGGCAACCAAGACTCAGTCTCCTGGACCTCATACGGAAGTTTACTTGATGACCATTGCCTAACTATGAGGTTATAGTTGGGTGTGGGTTGGGGTTTTGTTGTAGGGAAGAGCATGCATCTTTATGTCATCCTCCTTAATCCTCAACCTTAATTGTTGAGACAGTCACTAAACCTTAAGCTCTGCATTTGACTACAGATCCCTGGAGCACAGTGGCCAGCCAGTCTAGCGGAACCAACATTACAAACATTTGTTTTGTTTTTTTCCCACAGAACCATGTGAATTAATACTAACTAAAACTGTGCCTGTTGTTGAATCATATTTATCCAAAGCAGTTGAGAGAAATCCCAGTTTTGATGTAATTCACTGGATATGAAGGGAAATGATCCTCACTGCATCTCTAGCCAGTATTCTGACAACATTGCTAAAGGTGACATGGCTCCAGAACTGCTTTCATCCAGCTACCTTAATGCTCCTCTGTCCCTCTCCTACTCATCATCTCCACCATGTCTCTAACTGGGGGCTTAGCAGCCGTCTGCCTGGTTAGGTAAGATTCACTAAGCCCTAGTACTATCACCCTGTAAAAGTCGGGAGGAGTGACCCCATTAAAGCTGCTTAAAGGAAAACTGTCAAGTTCACTTGCTTTACTCATTGACAGCATCCTATTGAATATCTAATCAAGGTTAGATCTCCTAACCCAAGGATGTGCAGATGGTAAGATTAACCAGGAAGCTTACCATCTGGGGAGAAGAGAGGTTCGGAAACACATAGTAGTAATACAGCACCATCTATAGGGATAGTCATTATATCCTTATTCTAGAATAGCAGGGTGGCTTTGACCCTTCAGGAAATACAGAAGAAGATGAGGCTGTGGTCACAGTCCCCCTCTCCAACCTTCCCCATGGTGCACATTCTAACATAGTTCCCTCATCGCTGCAGCCCTCCCCTTTCCTATCCGCTCCATAATTAACACATGTCTGTCCTGAGCCTAATTCTAAAGGATATATAAAAGTCTATTTAAAGAACATCTCATACTTCACCTAGACTGCCCGACATCCTCACATGTTTGAGCCATTAGCAGTTTCTCATTAAAGAGTGTTTCCCACACATGTGCTCTCCACTTGTAAAACGCAGCCCCACGCACTCTTCCCAAACCCTTAGACATAGAGAACATTAATTAGAGAGTAAGATGGGTTTTTTTTCTTTAAAAGGAATTCAGTCCACTCTCTCATTCTTATGATCGTTCTTTCTGTGGTAAGAGTTCAGAAGACTAAGGAAATGATCAAAGATCAATGGAGGAAATTGTGTGCAAATGGCCTATGGCAGAAAGAGCATGCTGCATCTGACAAAGTGAACTCTGGGCTGGTGTGTGAAATCTGGCTGGTCTATGAACTATGGCTGCCAGTGGCAGAGATAAAGAAGGCACATGAGGCCGGGCAGTAAAGAAGTGGGCAGGAACTAGATCTTACAAGTGCTGGACAAGTGATAGATTATTATACTATAGTTTAGATTTTTATCCTAAGAGCAAGGGATGCTTCTGAAGGGTTTTGATGATGTAGTAGAGCTGGTGGTATAGACATGAGTGGTTCAGAAGCCAAATAGGAATGCATCAGTTAGGGTAGGTTAGAGTCTAGTATCAAGTAAATCCTACTATCCCCCAGTGCATAATTCTTCAGACACAATAGATTATCAGGGCTTTCTTAAGAATTCACAGTGTTCAACTGGACTGCATCTGCCCTCACTAAATCATTCAGGGTCGTAGGGTGCAGGGGCCTTCATTCCATTGAATTTCTAAGGTCTCCCTGGGATCTCTCTCTCTCTCTCTCTCTCTCTCTCTCTCTCTCTCTCTCTCTCTGTCTGTCTCTCTCCTGTAAACCAGGAAGGGAAAGAGACTGAGGGAGAACTGGGAAAGCTCTCCAGAGCCATAACAAAAGAGCCACTTAATGCTTCTCACTCAGCTCAGGCTGTGGCCACTTACAACTAGGAGAGATACTGAGACCTATCCTCCAGCATCACTTATGAAAAAGAATAAAAAGGTTTTGGGGATGACCACCAGTGTCTGCCACAGTTCCTGAGGAGGAACAGGAAAGGAAAGCTGCAAGCCTCTTGTCAAGGCCACCATGGTTCCTCAGACTAGTCGCCAAAGCTGAGATTTGAATCACTGTATCCATTGTCTTTTCTTGTACCAAGCCCAGCACCACCCCCACTACACACACACACACACACACACACACACACACACACACACACACACACACTAAGAAACTTCAAGAACATATCATATAAAAGTACACCTTTAGACACCCCACTTCAAGGTTCTGACAAGCTGCCATAGTACAAGCAGCCCTCCAAGTATAACAAATGGTCCAGTTAGCAAGAATATCCTGTCTGGGATATTAAAGAAGAAAGGGATATTATAGCATCACGCTTCCCAGCAGCTCAGCGGAGATTAAAGGCACTAATCCTTGTAATCGGTCCTGTTACCAGCCATTCTGACTAGACCCATTTATTAGTCCTTCCAAGGGAGAACACTGTGCTGCTGTTAAGAAGTGCCCCAGGGGTGGGGGTGGGGGGGATAAAGCAGACACAGGTTAGTTTGCATCCCCTTTGTAGGCACAGAGTACCCAGGAGCTCGGCATGGAGCTTGGACAAGTGATTGGTGGACACAGGTAAAGTTCCAGGCTGCCCTTTGCTGCAGAGTGTGTTTTCTGCCATTTTTCAGACAACACTCTAGGTAGAGTGTGCTGGGGCGTTATAACAGATGAAGGGGAGAACATTTCCAAAACATGACAGAACTTTCCAACAACAGATAGGTAATTCAGATAGCTTATGTAGCTTCTAGGGGCCTCCTTCCTCACAACAGCTTTGGTGCTGTAATAGGCACAAAAATAAAATAAGATATGATCATAGTTAAAGATCTAATGGCTTAGAAATCAGAGCAGGGGGTTGGGGATTTAGCTCAGTGGTAGAGCACTTGCCTAGCAAACTGAAGGCCCTGGGTTTTGTCCTCAGCTCTGAAAGGGGACAAAAGATAACTAGAAATCACAGCAAGGCACATTGGATGTCCTCTAAAGAGACCGTCTAGCATGACAACAGGCTGTGAAGTGTATTTGTTAAGAAAGGAGTGCCTGACATTGAAGGTGTCTCCATATAGATCTCTACTCTGAGATTGCTAGGTTAGTGACTGGCTCAGCAACAACAAGCTGCAGGGACCAGTGACTATAGGCACTTTTTTTTCTTTTGAATGTACATGCTTATGGGGTATGTGTATGTGTATATCCATGTACACATGTGTAGGTTTATATTAGGAGGCCAGTGTTTGATGCTGGGTGGATTCCTCAATAAGTTCTTTGCCATTTTATATTGAGGTAGAGTCTCTCTCTAAGCCTGGAGCCCAATAATTTGACTAGACCAGCTAGCTGGATTGCTCGGAAGATCCTCTGTCTCCACTTTCTAAGCTCTGGAATTACATACAAATTGCCTCACACACCCTGTCATTTACTTCAGTGTTAGGGACCCCAACTCTAGTTTTTGGCTGTACAAGCACTTTACCCACTGAACTGTCTCTCTAGATTTCTTAGTCTGAGACCCATTTCTCTCCTTTATATAATGGAGTTGATATTAGGACATGACCTGTTTAGATCATTATGGAAAATAAGTGTTTACATCTCTGTAATGTTTGGCATATAGTAAATGCTTAGTTAGTATTATTTTTAATGATGACAGTGGGCTATTTCTGCCCAGCTCATTACATTCCTGGTGTCGAGGTATTCTGAACATCAGGATTAGGCTAATATGGCTGGTGCCTTTCCAAGTATGTGTTGGCACATCTAGGAGCTAATGAGAGTCTCTAAAGCATAGTATCCATCCCTTAAGAGAGAAGGGGGACTAGCTCTATGGTGCCTTGCTTATTTTCTTCATTCCGTATTCTTTATTCACAATGTCAAAGCCATTGTGAATAGATATCACTCTAGATATCTTGATAATGTCCTTTTCTCCCTGAGGTCCACAGTCCCAAATGAGAAATCCCTAAACTGTGGCAATGGCAATAACCCATTGTCAAGCTCACAATGCAAGTCTCATCCCAGGTGAGCCTGAGGAATGTTTGCAGCTAAACAGATCAGAGACTGGTTTCCATATAATCTCTCATTGAGAGTGCTGTGAAGTACTGTAAAGAGTATTATACAGCCTTCCCATTGCTAGCCCTGAACATTTCCATTTCTCCCATGAAGCCTAATCTGATCTCACCAGAGAACTATCCCCCTCCCAGGGTATACCCCATCTTGTCCTCAAGCTTGACTTTATGGGTCACAACACAAGGAATAATACAGGAAACAGGAACATTTCAATCATTTCCTGGAGAAGTAAGAAATAGCTCTGTGAGCGCTCTGACCCCTGGTTTCTTTCCCTTTCTCTCTGTTCCCTCCTCCTCTGCATCTCTTGGCTGAGGGCATCATACCACAGAAGTGCGGGTATACACATACAGGGCTGTAGCTGTGGCCTCTAGGAACATAAGCTCCAACAAGGCGGTCATGGGGGTACTCACTCCTCTGTTTACCTAAGCAGCACTCCCTCTGCATCAATTGAAAGGCTCATGTCATCTGATTCCCTTGCCCTTCTTGCCATTCTCAAAAACAGCCTTTTGTTCCCACTGGGGACCAAAAAGAAGATGCCCCAACTAAGTGCTATTCAATAACAAACAAAAGAAAATGTAATGTAAAAATTTGAGCTCAGGGTTCAAAGGCCTAGCTGGCATGGGCAGACATGATGATGCGCTTGCTCTCCCTAGTGGTGCTACAATGCAAACTCTTCTGCCTCTCACCTGCATCTCTTCTCAAGGTGTGTCTGGAGACACTGGCAGCCTCTCTTTTGTGGAGTCAGGCCTTGTATCATCGAGATGAATCACTGTATATCTCTTCCTGGGGTGACAAGGCTTCAGTACCCATGTTGGAATTTCCTCCTATTAAGCCTACTCTTCCTGAGCAACTAAGGCAAATAGTAGGTGCACAGGTAACTCCTTGGGGAGGTCAGGACCACTAGCTGTAAGTCTGTTTGGGGCAGCACTATATTATCTGAGGACAAAATATAGCCCGAGCTCTGGGAAATCATTAGACTAAAAGTCTAGGTCTTTGGCTTTTCTTGGCGTTGGCCCCAGTTTCCAGTATTTGACATTCTAAACATTACTTGCATGCTTGCTGCAGAATTCTGTGGGCAAACCGGGCTGGGCGGTAAAAGAGATGAAGCTTCTGCTGCCTAGAAGCCTGGGAGTCAACACTCCAAACTCCCTGAGTCCTCCAGCTCCCTCAGAGCCCGTCCTCTGGTGGAGCCTCTTCAGAAGGGCACCTAGGAGCTCTTGTCACAGACTGTAAACTGCTTACCTGTCACCTTCAAAGAAAACTTCCTGGGGAGCCCAGGTTGTTCTGAGAGTACAGAATCTGGTTACCAAGGATGGGCACCCATCACATGACTATACACAATCTCTCTGAGGCTCACAGACAAAACATAAGAATAGACAGTGGAAGGGCAGAGGTCTATCCTTTGGTCCATTTTCTCTCCTGCTTCTGATGACACCACTTTGTGTTCTCTTGTTTTGAGAAGACAGCCTTTGTCTGGGTCACCCTTGCGACACTGTAGCAACACACCCAAGATAGCAACTCATAAAGAGAAGGTTCTTGTTCACTCATGGTTTTGGAGGCATCAGTCAATTATCAACTGGCTTGTTACTTTGACTCAGTAGTTACATAATAGATCACCAGATAGGCATGTAGAAGAGGAAAACCACACACCACAGGGCCAGCAGGCAAGAGAGTAAAGAGGGGCCTGAGATCCCTTGACCTGTGTTCCTCCCACAGACCACCTACTTGACCCACTTCTTAGAAGTTCTGCCAACCAGAAGATTGTGCCTAGGGGACTTGTGAGAACGCAAAATCCAAATGAGAGAGGCTGGAAAGATGGCTCAGTGGTTAAGATTGTATGCTACTCCCACAGTGGATATGAGTTAGGTTCCCAGAGCCCATATCAGGGAGCTCACAGCCACCTGTTTGTTACCCAAATTCCAGCAGATTTGATGCCTCTGGCCTCCCTCTGTAGGCACCTGCATTGATATGCATATCCCCACACACAGATGAACATGCATGCACATAATCTTTTTTTTTTTTTTTTTTATCAAAACCATGGCAGCTTGAAAAATAGAAGCATGATTCCTAGCAGCTTCCATTTGTCTAGGTCAACCATGTGTTTTGATGTTTTACATCTTTTGGCTTTATTCTTAACATAAAACCAATATTTTTTTAAAAAAGTGTCTGTATCAAAAAGATGCATAAACACTCCACAACTGACCATTTCCAGGTCAAGAACTGGCATTGCCAAAGACCCAGCCTCTGTTTCCCTCTCTGTGTCACAGCCGCCCTGTGTTCATTCCAGGAACTGCTCATCCTCCTGCCTGTTAACATAAACTAATGCTGCTTGGAGTTCTGTTTTGTTTTTTTAATTAAACTATAATTTATAACGTCCCCTGCCCTGGCCTCCCTCCAATCCATCCCATGTGCCTCTCCCACCTTCCCCCACCCTGCTATTCTCTCTCAAATTAAAGACCTCCATAAAGATAGCCTGCCCCGTCCATATAACGGTGCTCATATGTACGTGACTTCTGGGCTGCCCATGG
>JADRCD010238000.1:0-33271 GCA_019843815.1 Montemys delectorum
ATCTACCCATCTCTTCCTCTCCAGCGCAGGGATTGTACAGACGCACTATGGTGTGCCGTTTCCACCTGAGGGGCTAGAGATGATACTCAGGTCCCCATGCTTGCACTGTAAGCATATTATCAGTTAACTATCTCACAGGCCAAATGTTTTCTTCTTACTTTTCAATTTAAAGGTATATCTGATAATGTTTATTCTGGAACATTAAAACTTAAACTACCCTTTACATAAAACATATCCTAAATATAAACTTTTTAAAAAAGTCAGAGGGTTTCCATGATAAATGATATCATTAACTATCCTTCAAAACTCATAGATATAATATGAAATAATAATATTAAATTGCTAATATATCAAATGAGATAGATTATATACTTATGATTTCCCTTTTATTATAAATACATATTCATGAAATTCAGCAGGTATTAATGACAAATTTATTCTAAATGTCCTCAGCTTAAAACTGAATACAAATTCTCATGGAGGAAATTTCTCCTCAAATTAAAATTTATCAACTTATATTGGATTATATTGTATATTATCTCTTTTTAATGTCCTGTTTTGGTATTTTTTACCCATGATAGCACTATTCTTTTAACAAAAAATGCACAGAAGTACTTTATTTTATAGAATAAATTTCCAATGAAATAAAAAAATTAAAATTTAAAACTGTATTAATAACTACATTAAGATCACAAAGAAATCTGATCCCACAAGGGGTAATCTCAGTTTATCTGAGGAGCTAGAGGTAAAATTTTATTGTTTCCATTGTGTAATTTTCTATACTCATAACTTAGATTTATACTCTATATAAATATGTCAGGTTAGTGTAAATTATTCCATGTCAGCATCTTATTATTCAGTTTTCTTCCTGATCTGCTCAAGTATCTGAATACAGTGACTTAAGAAAGGGTTTATTTTGGCTTACAGTTCAAGGGAATGCTTCAGCTTATAAAGTGGATGGTCAACCACAGAGTACACATTGAGGCACCCCTGGTTCCAGCTGCATACATAGCAGAGGGTGACCTCATCTGGCATCAATGGGATGAGACGCCCTTGGTCCTCTCAAGGCTGGACACCCCAATGTAGGGGAATGCCAGGGAAGTAAGGTAGGAATGGGTGGATGGGTTGGGGAGCACCCTTATAGAAGCAGGGGGAAGGGAGATGGGATAGGGGGTTTGCAGGGGGAAAAGGGATCACATTTGAAATGTAAATAAGGGGCTGGAGAGATAGGGTTAAGAGCCCTGACTGCTTTTCCAGAGGTCCTGAGTTCAATCACCAGCAACCACATGGTGGCTCACAACCAACACCCACTTCTGGTGTGTCTGAAGACAGCTACAGTGTATGCATAAAAAAAAAAAAAGACTAACCATTTATGTAAATATATAAAATATCCAATAAAATTTGGATAATTGTAAAAAAAAAAAAAAAGTGGGTGGTCACATTGCAACTAGTTAGGAAGCAGAGAGAGATTCATGCCTTTGCATTAACCAGCCCAGAGCCCATGGAATGGTGTCACAATGAGCAAGAGTCACTGATTGGTTGTTCCCACCTCCATTAGATTATCCCGCAGGAATTGCAGGAGCTTATGCAAATGACACATGTCTATGATATGTCCTCTATGGCTGTGACCCATATCTTTCTAACTGGAGGTTTCAGCTGACTTAACATCTCCAACCTCACCATATTCCGACTTTACCAATCAAAATATAAGGTCATTATTTAATATGTGGAACATAAGGTTTATGGTGCTACTGTTATTAGAGAGAGAAAAAGCTTTGTGGATCAGATACACTCTTTAAGCAAGGAAAAAAAATTGGTCTTTTATAGGCTGTTAGGAAAATTGCAGTCTTGGGATGTATGGGTTGCTAAGACAGGGTTATGTTGACACCAGCCACAGAGGGTGGTTGCTAGGGGAATGCCATCATTGAATACTTGATATTCAGAGCATGCTTCTTGCAAAAGTCCATTCTCTAGTGGGTGATGTTGAGAAGCGAGAGCTGTTACTGATTGGCCGATGTTCTTGAGCAGTTCCAGTGATTATTATTGCCATGGCTACAGAACTGTCACTGGTGGATCAAATACGTTGAAAAGTTCTGCTTAGTTGTTACTGTGGATTCTGAACAATCGTTTGCTAAGAGTTTAAAATTTGTCATCTTACTCTCCCATGGCGATAAAAGAAGAAAAGATGGTAGGACCATATGGAGGACTGTATAGCTTGGGAGTGACTGGTGCCGCTTTCATTCACAGTTTATTGTTCAGAGAAAATAATAGGAATGATCTAACAGCAAATGGAAAGGGAAGGAAGAGCCAACCCACATCAATGGGCAGCAATGTCTTCAGCAATCATAGGTCCTTCTACCTTGGTAGAAGTTATGGTAGACAAGAAGTACCGTGCACTTATCTGAAAAGGAAAGGTATAACGTCTGTTTAAAAAATATAGCCAATACTATTATTACTTGAAAAAGTCCATTTCTTCCAACCATCTTGTGAGTGCCTTCATTTGTGGCACTGAAAGACTGATCAATACTGAGGAAATCAATCATGTTCATAAATGTCATACGTTTTTTTGTAATGTCTATTTTCTATAGCAGATTCTAAGGGACAAAAACATAGTCTGTAGATCTTTAGTTTGCTACTTTATCTGAATTATAAAGCGATGGACATGACCCAAAAATATAAGATGGACTTATGATACTGATGCATTAAAATACCACTTTAATTAAACCTAGAATGGAATCCTCATCATCTTTAGACTAGCATTTCTGATGTCATTTATTCTATCCTCATGTTAAATCTCCAATAATGAGTGTAGTGATAAATTATATTGTTGTTTTCTAGTTTTTAAATTTTTAAAGGTTTCTTTTTAAAAAGTTAGTCATCTAATGACATAAAGTCCATTGCTTTATTGTTGAAATGAGAGACAACCAATACAACACAGATATTCAGAGAAGTGAAGAGAACTCACTGAACACCAGAGAATGGAAATGGAGAATTGTTTTAGGTCTATAGTATTTTTCCCCCTACAATCTGTTGGGTCACACAAATTGATCTGCTTTTAGCTTCCCTCATCTCTTCTGCTTTAGTTTGCTGTCAGTCCTATTATTCCCACCATTATTGTGTGACTCAAATGACCCTCATGTGGGCAGAGGGGGAGATGTTGTTCCCTCTCAGTTGCTCAGCTGACAGAATTTCTCAGTATGGAATGGTAGCCCCTATTAGTGAACTAATCATTTCTTTAAGATTAGAATTGGAGGAAATTTTCCTGAGTTTTATCTCACAATATTTTAAAATTAAAAATAAATATAATCTTCCTAAATTTTAAGCTTTTGTTAGGGTTATAAAACTTTCATTTGAAGATGTTTACTGCCCCAACTGTGTGCCCGAGTGAACATGCATGTACCTGTGTTTCCACAGTGATAGTAGTAGTGATAGTAGGGTCTGATATGAATTGTTCTGATTTTCTTCCTTAAACTGAATTTTGCCTGCACCATCCTTTTCAATGCTTGTCACAACAGTGTGGATTTTATATATAAGGTATATAATTGCTATAGGACAAGTGCAGTTTGAACATCAGTAAACAGTAAGCTGGATGTCAGATACTTAAGCTCTAGAACTATTTCTTTTAACCACATCCTTCTGTCTTGCACAGCAGTAAATATGCTCTTGTGTGTGGTGTGGTGTGGTGTGGCATATTGTGATGTATGTGTGTGTGTGTGTGTGTGTGTGTGTGTGTGTGTGTGCATGCATCTGTGATTTGCATTTTTTAGTAATGAACTCATCCCATTATCTGATAATGTATCAATGTTGTGTGTGTGTGTGACTGGATCAATATTTCCATGGCATTGTCCACAACTCTGACATACAAACCATCACGTAAGAACTGGGTAGTAGGATTCTTTAGCTTTGTCTGATTTCAATCACTATTACATTAATGTCAGCTGTATTCATTTGACATAAAGCAGCTTCATCCCTTTTGAGCATGTCTGTCTCCTGAATTATTTTAGACTGCTTCTGTCTGGTACACGAATTGCTGAATAATCTCCTCCTTGCATGGTGTGCTGCTAATATACTCTAGGCACCACTATGTAAGGTTAAATTATTCAGGGCCAATAAAATACTCACTTTTCATGTCAAACAATATGTGGAAGAAGCGTGCTTCACTTCTGCTTATTGGCGGACATAGTGTATTGACTCTGTAAACATAGTATTCTGCAAAAAAAAAAAAAAAACCATACTTTTCAGGTAAACAGACTATTTTATTATTTTCATTTTTGTTCCCTGCATATTTTTTTAATAAAAACATATAAAATACATTTTGTTATTGGCTCACTTGGCACTATAAGGTTGGTTTCCTTTAGGATGAACAGCTTTTAGATTCTCCAGCAGACCGATGAAAGGAACAGTGTCAAACTTGCCTTCTGAAACAGCTTAAGTAGATGGGACAAAGTCAGTTGCCCAGCAGAGGTGGTCTTTAGCTAAAGGTCAAATGAAATCGTACTGGAAGCTGTGAGATTACCTTCAAGTGGGTATTTTAAGTGGTGGTAGTAATGGGTAAACTTTGCCGGAACTGGCGAGAAAACTGTAACATTCTAAAGCCAGTGCTCTTTATACCTCTCATTTTCTCTTCTTTATTCTAAAGAAATGGGAAATGCTGGCTTGCACTTGATTTATTTTTTCTCCTTTGTTGGACCAGGCAAAAGGTTGGAGTAGGGTATTTATGGTTAGAAAGTTTGTAAGTGTGAAAGAATATACTTCGTGAAATTCACCACATTGATATAAGGTCTACTTTGAGCTAGAGCCACTTCCAAAACAGCAGAGGCCAAAATGCCACCCAAATCTCCCATGTTCTTTCTAAAACAGGACATTGAAAGGCCATGTGAATGATGTCCTTCCAGTACTAGGAGAAAAGTTAGTTGTTCATCAAGGAGTCGAAACCTAGAAAATTCTGCACTAACAAATAGTATTTAAATAATTCTTATTTCCCTCTATCTCAACCTTCCCCCGCATCATACAGATATTTTTCTATAGTTACCTTTTGTTGTTGAACGTCATATCAAACAATCAGGCTTTGTAAACCCATTTCTTCATGAAAGATCTGATACTGAGTTAGAAGATAGGCTTTTCTCCCATTCATATTTCTTATGTCAGTTCACACTTTCCTCTTATCAGTTTAATTTTCAAGACAGAATGACCCATACATGCTATAAACCTGTTCTATCCTCTATAAAATACTTTGGGGGTCATAAAAGGTACAACTAAGTTTCTTTACTGACTCATCACAACCTGGTTGCTCAGAACAACAAAAAAGCATTGTCTGACAGTTCTGGAGGACAGATATCCAAACTGTGTCCTTATCTGAAGGCTCTAGAAACAATCCGCTCTTGATACTTCCAGGCTTCTAATGGTTGGTGGGAATATCTGATGTACTGAGGCATATGGCCATATTACTTTACTTTGATCTCTGCCTCTACAGCACAGAATTCTTTCCTGTGAGTCTGAGTCCCAGTTCATTTCCTGATATGTGGACTTGGGTCCTTGTATCAATACAAATATGCCCAGCATGCTTTTTTTTTCCTAACTTGATACCTGTAATGGTATAATGTCAAAATATTGTCACGTTCTCAAGTATCTGGGAATAGGAATTGAACAATATCATTTGTGAGGAATGTCACACTCCTCACATCTTAAGGCAAGACTACACGGTGATGAAATCATAGGGCTTGGAGCAAAGGAATTACCAAATACTGAAATAGTGAAAGCTAGCTTTCTCCAATGTCCTCATATGTCCCTATGCTCATTATTATTTTTTCAAGATATGTTTTTATTTATTATTTGAGGATTTCATCTAATGCACCTTGATCATACTCATTTTACATTCCTTCTAGGTCCAACCTCTCACCCTTGCGACCCTCCCAATATGCAAAACCCAGTTTGTACTGCCTATATACCCACTGGAAAATGGTCAAACTCTCAGTGCTTAGCCACTTAAATGTAATTGAGTCTTTTCTCCCTCTTCTACTAGAAGCCATCCACTGTGAAGAGCAATGCTTTAGCATTTTTAATCACAGTTTTTAAGGATTCTCTTTAGTGACTTCCTGTCTAGCCTATCTTTTTAATGGAGAGGGGAGAGTTATCCCAGAAGTCTTCAGTGTCCCTTATTCTCAATTATGATTCTGCACTCATTGATACTACTGCAAAAAAGCTTCCTTGCACAGAACAGCTAGCGGGAGCAGGGATCACTGACTTCCTCTTGTTTCCAGCAGCAGCAAGGGTCCCCTCTTGTCTGCTATTAGGGCTGTGTCTTCAGCAGAGAGTGTTGTCACTGTTCTCCTTTCTCTATCTTGATGTACTCCACAACTGACAAGGAGACCATAGAGTAACCGGAATCTTTATCTCACCCTTCTCTATTCGTGTCCTTAGCAACATGGCTCTCTAGTCTTAACAGGTGTACCTTTCCCATATTTTCAGTAAGGATTACATTCCTGGTTTGCTTTGGGCAAGAGAATATGGCAGGAATGAGTCTTGAGTCTAGGTCCGTATACTAAGAAAGTGTTGTATGTTTTGACTCTTCCTCTACAATCTAGCCATCATGGTTAGAACAAGTCCAAGTGAGAGTTCCTATGTGGAGCAGAGGAACTTTGAGTTGTCTTTGATGCACCTGTACTGGACCAGCCAGTTCCCAAGCTACTCACAATTTCCTGCTGATTTATGTGTATATTCATTCAGTATGCACAGAGGAGTAACAGCTAGATTGTCTGAAATGACTTGCCAATCATAAACTTGTGGAAGTAACACACATTTGTTTTAAAATTTTTATTATTAATTCATTTAAAAATTACCTTGGTTTGTGTGGGCATATATGGAGATCAAAAGACAACTTTTAGAAGCTGGGTCTCTAGTTCTAGCACATGGTTACCTGAGTTCAAACTAAGGTCATTAGGTTTTGCAACAAGTGTCTTTACCCATGAATCCATAATTATTGGTTTAAAATCACTGCATTTTGAAGAACTTGGTGTACAATATCTATATGGCACAGAGAAAGAACTTGTGAGGTTATACCCAATCTCCAAATAACATTGTATTGATTTTCCTAAAAAAATAAAATTTGAAGTAATTATGACCTTTATTATGTGGGAGAAAAACATGTTGAATTTGTGGCCTGGGATAATTTAGAAACTAGAAACTGCTCTTTATGTGTGTTTGGACTCAGTCAAGATGGTTTCCATGCCAATATTTAAAACAGTGACATCTGGTTGCTCTCAGCTGCATATGATAAGGAAACCTAAAGAACGAGACAAGTTAAAGAAAGAACTAGCTGTATGCAGAATTCGGAGGTGTTACAGAGAGCCTTCTTTGTTGGAAAATAAACTGTTTCTCAGCTTCAGTTCTGTTGCCAAGATCAAGTTCTCAAAGTAATATAAGACTGGAAGACAAATTAGAGTTAGCTTGTGAGAGCCTTTGCTAAGATTTTAAAAAGAATTAAGGCCATGTTTAGTAGACCTTGTCAGCTAGATAAAAGGGCTGTTAGGAAGCTTGTATAGGCCGGGTGGTACTGAAGTCTGATTCCAAAGTAACTGTGATTACATCTAAAAAGTGAGACTGAAAAAAAGATTTTTTTTTCAGGTGACTTTTCTTCCACGAAGTAGATAATGATCAGGTTCATAGAAAGCCCACACAGTTTTTAATTGACTTCTATTGACTGAAGAGCTTCAATATTGAACTAAAAGGGACGAACGCCTTTCAAATTGCAAAAGTAACTATGTTCCCTTAATTTTACTTGAACAGAAATCATGTTGAGAAATCTACACAGCTGCAAACACAGGACCTTTCTTCAGAAATAAGATGTGACAGAAAAAGGACATTTCAGATCTGAGGAGATAAGTACTTTGCAGAAGCATCCAGAGAGAACGTCAGACAAGTGAATCACTCCCAGGTAGTAGAATAAGCATTGAATAAAGGAACACTGCTTGGACCCAATATCTTAAGTCTGGCATTGGTTTACTAAACAAAAATCTTAGAATTACTACCAAACTCTGGTTATTCTGTAACTCCCAGCCTAAATTTTTAATAGGAATGAAAATTTTCAATGGGTTGGCAGTATGTATCTTGGACCACTATTGTATTTGGAGTATTGAAGTTTTGTCTTTTTAGTTGAAAACATCTCTGCATCATGAGGAGGCACAGAAGACTTTGAGGTAAGACTTAATGACACAGTGTGGCGGAGACTGTAGATGTTGAAAAGTGGTGGCTATATTTTGTATATGAGATAGATGTAATTAATTGAGACCACAGTGCCTTTATAGTCATTCAGTAAACGTTGTAATTGTCATCCTGATTTCTCAATCTTTCATTTTTCTTATTTATTTTTACAATGTGAAAGTGTCATTTGTACTATCAGCATGTAGTATCTATTTCCTTCCTTTCTGAATGTCAAATGACCCTGTGAGTTTTCTGTTTTTGTCAGTTAATACAGCTGATGTGATGGTACTCCAGTTCTATGCCTATGCTGTGTGGAGCTTTGCATTTGCCATTTCCTGCTCTTGGAATCTTGCCAGGTTCATGTGTGCATACCCAGTTTACCCTTTCACACAAGAGAGGGAAGAGTCTCCAAACTGCTTCCTAGCTGGTTCAACAAAGGACTGCACAGGCCCAGCTGAGCTGCCTTCTTAATCCATGTGTTAGTGACCCAAGTCAATATGCAGTGAGCCTCACACTTAGACCACAGTGCTCTATGGCTCTGTCCATTCTTCTGAGAAATTAGTTACTTGTGGTTTAAAGAGAGCTATATATTATAATTCTCATGCAGCAATACTAATAAATAAAATTTCTTACTCTGTGTTGCTGTAGCAAAATGCCTAAGAGAAATATTTAAGTGATAGCTGTTTATTTATCATAGATCCATACCCTGTGAAGTCAAAAATCAAGGCACTAATATATGTGCTTATGTGTCATCTGTTGAGTTTGATCTCTGTCTCTATGATAATGCCTCACTACTGCATTCCCCAGAGGAAAGGGATGCAGTTTTCACACTGAGGATGGAAAAGAAAGAAACAACCCTTGCTTTTCAAGTTATTTTATGAGCTGCCAGACTCCACCCTTCTCACTTAGTTACCCTTTGTATACCTCTGTCTTTAAAAATCCTACCATATTGATTAAAAATCAACATACACACATTCTGGAGTGCGTTTAGACCACAGCGCTGCCTTTACCTAAAGCTAAACAGGAGAAGGAAGAACTCATGAAAACATGTACTAAGCTTGGGGACTCCACAAGCACGTGTTCCATCCCTGGTGTTCTGTTGGTGGATGAGCTTGAGCCATTCCTGTTTGTGGCATGGTCCCTGGAGAGAAGCTGAGAGAGTTAAAATTTTACAGCTAGAGCTATATTAACATTACTTTTCGGATGTACACAGTAAATAGCTGCTGATGAAAATTCATAGTAGAAATGGGCATTGGGGGCAACAAGGACAGGTCAGTGGTAATGGGAAATAGTAACAGACAGTATGACATTATAGCCTACTGATAAGATGCTTATTTTTAAGCTACGAGGTGCTGAAATCTAAAATTATATTAGAACACACCGAGAGCACACCAGTACCACATCCAGCTCTAAGACCATCATGGATATGCGGGGGTGGAGGACGGTATAAAATTGGTGGTTTGAGAAATCATGTGAGAAGGATTGGAGAAAAGGAAAACTGCTTCAAGTCCTATCTGAGCAAACTGAAATTATTTTTCAAAATGAATATAAATAGCTATAAATACCATCCATTTGCATTTGTCATTGTAAACGACAAGGTTTACAAACATGATTTTATATATAATATATATATATATATTATATGGGTATATGTATATACATATCTATATATATTGTATATATAAGAATATCTATAGATATTTATATATACATATCTATGTATGAATATACACATATACTAGCATATTTGTATAACACGTTTACATAAATCCTCTCTCTAAACACACACATATATATGCATATATATATGAGTAAAAATACAAAATGTTAAATGTTTTCTAAACTGTAGTTCTAAAAATTACGGGTAGTGTCAATTATATTTTCAAATATTTGTTACCATATGTACTGTTATTTTCAAAGTAAAGTAACTAAATATTTACAAACTTCCATTTGTTCCAAAACTGAATGATACTTTTCTTCTTATGTTTTTCTTCTATGCCTCATTACAAATATGGTTGCTAATCTTTATTATACCTTGATTAGACATACAATCTTGGTAAAAAACCACCATTCATGTGACGATGAAAGACTTAGCCAAGAAGCCCTGTTCAGAGTGTGACGGCCACTAGTATTCATCTCAGCTTC
Organism: Montemys delectorum; assembly: GCA_019843815.1. Lineage (NCBI taxonomy): Eukaryota > Metazoa > Chordata > Mammalia > Rodentia > Muridae > Montemys > Montemys delectorum. The sequence goes on from JADRCD010238000.1 coordinate 10,345, forward strand.
CAGATACATATGCAAGGTGACCAGCCACCTTGTAATTAGGCTAATGTGCCTTTTTCTGGCATAATGGACTGTATCCTCTTATATTGTAAGCCAAAACAAATACCTCGTCCTATGGATGGTCACAGAGCCAAAAAGTACAATTAATATAACAAGTTTCAAAATTAAGAAATGTTTGACTTTCTTCTGATTTTATGCAACTCTTGAAAGGTACATGTTCTAACCTTAGAGTCAAATTCAATCTAGAAAATTCTTAGTTTTGTAAATAAAACAAAAATACTAAATCTGTCTGCATCATATACTTTACTGAATTTAACGTTTCCCTTCTGCATTGATTCTACAATATACTTATATGTGCTTAGTTCTTCACGTTAGTAGGACATCTCCTGAGAACAAAAATGATAGCGTGTGTATGTATGTGTGTGTGTGTGTGTGTGTGTGTGTGTGTGTGTGTGTATGTCTTTTTCTGAAAGCTTTTGGGTGTTTCTTTGACCATTTCTTTTCTTCATGAGCTAAGGATCCAGCCACATTTAGCAATGATTTTAGGGCTGATTTAACAAAATGTTTATGTTCTACTACTGTTACCCCTTTGTTTGTGTTCCTTTACTGTTCATATTGTTCATTGTATGGATAAAACTTATGTATCCATTATTGTATTAGCTATGATATTAAGCTCAGTAATTTAAAAACAAATAACTGATTTTTATAATTCTCTATCACTATCTACATTTACTTACCTATATCCAACATGGGCTCAAGAGCTGGTCAAGATCTTCTCATCTTTGAGACAAAGTCACAATCATGCATCCAACGGACTAAATATGCCTGATCTTTTTTGTCTCAAGGTCATACCGAAGTGCTGTATCTTGATTGATTATAACCCCAAGCTCTTGACTTACAATGTTGCATCTATCAACTCATTTCAGTTCTCCATTCATTAAGCTTTTACTTTTTTTGTTTTTGTTGCCTTCCTGAACAAGACATACTATAACACAATAGCCCTCCCTGCCTCACACCCTGGCTCATCCTTTCTTCCTTTACAACCTGGTACCATGGGTCCAGGCAGCCTCTATCTTTATGTCTCAAGCAGATATGCTTTCGAACACTGCTGAATCAAATCATAATAGAGAATTTCCAATCCACTGTGCTGTAGTCATTCATCTCAATCCAATGGCTGTTCTTGGTTATTTGACAAAAATTTATTTACCATACGGTAGAATACTGAATTTATGGAGTGTTATATTTTCCCCCCACAAGATAAATTAACACTTACATGAAAAAGCTGAAACTTTCTGGGACTTTTGGAGTTCTCCATACTGGAATTCCCTTAGCTCACCATGCTCATGTCATGTAACTCCCCAAAACCAATGGTCAGCTGCAACCAGGCTAGGTTTATCCCTCTCCTCCAGACCATTTGCCCGTGGCACCTTTCAAGCCCTGTATCAGAATCAGTATCCCTTCCTGGGCACACTTCTTTCCTTTGACTTGCTCCCAGCTTCCAGTAGACTTCCAGGATCGGATGCTCTCTGACCTCTTACGAGCTCCGCTCTGAGCTCCCTCCACGTCAATTTGAAATCCTGGTCACTGTTCAAAACAGGGCAGGTTAGTCATCTTTGGATCCACCATTGTTGAGGAGAGTTGACACCTAGCAACTCATTGCTTATGACCTATCTGTTCTTTGAGAAGGACTTGTAGACACCCACTATGTGTATAGTTTTCCATTTTGAGATGCACTCTGACACACATTCTCACATTTTATCCTCATGACAAGCGTGCCAGGAAGCAATAGAGATTTCATGTGGTTTGAAATGAGAACGGTCAGTCTTAGAGAGATCAGGACCCACAGAATTTACAAAACAGCCTCAGGTCTGGAGACTGGTAATGACAAGGTTTAGAGTACAGGTTTTTGACTGCTTTTACCGTGGTCATACTGTATGCTACTATATGGCGAAAGTGTGGGACTATCTTAGTAAATAGAAAAGACACCTTTAAAAGTTTGTTTAATGATATCACCATTTTAGAACATTTTAAGAACTTCTGCATACTTATCAAAGCCATACTTATTCTACTTTGGGAGTTCACCCAGCCATTCATAATTAAATAATAGGGCAGATTTTTGCTAATAATACATCTTTGCTGTGCTTAAGTTTTCAGCTGCCACCACCAACAATCTGATAAGGGCATAATGAGGACGATGAATTTGAAATATAAAGATATCTGCAGTAGGATTAACTGGGTGGTGAAGCTCACCTGCAAAATTACATATTAGGTCTCTATACTGTGTCAAATATTTAAGTAACAAATCAAGCAAGAGAGCCTTTGTCAGCCTCTTATTTGGAACCAGATGTACTTTAGAATTTTGTCCATCTGTATATTTAATCTTAGATATGAAAACATTATATTAATTAGAACTGCCCCATTAATTGCAGCAGATTGTTTAGGGCATGAGACAGTGAGAGGATCTTTGGTGCAGCTGCAATGATTCTTAGAAGTATCATATTCGTGGCAGGCTGGACAATTTATATTTAATTCACCTTGGTAAATTCTATTTCATCAAGAAAGTATATAGATACTTCAATCTTAAAAAAAAAAGAAAATACCACAGTCCCTTTGTTGCAGTAATTTTTCTTTTTATAATAAAATTTTTTCTTATGAAAGAAAAATGACTTTACCATAATTGGTTTCTAGTAGACTTTATTCTTTTGTGCATACACCTGTCTTCTTATCTTCGTGTCTTTAAGATTTAAAGCTGCAGGATTGGCTCTAGTTCATGGTGGTATTTGTGATGCAGTATGGATTGAATTGAAATCCTTTGAACTCATTTAGGCTGTGACATTTTATGGCAGATTAATTAAAATGATTCGTAGTTACTTTAGCCTCAGTGGGAGAAGTGAACGGGTTTCTCATGTAAAATTCTCTCCTGGTCCACCCCTCTCCCTGCCTGCTCACTCTAGCATTCTCTGTGCCTGTTTCTGTTAAAGGTTATTTAACAAAGATATTTGAGTTGAATACACAGGTAATTTTGTTTGTGGCCCAAAACAAAGCCTTTAAAATAGCAAGAGTTTGTGACTCAACATGTATTTTTCAATCCAGGTTAACTTAACTGCCTGGAACAAAGCATCAGAAAATCAGCAGGCTCTCTTTTGCCACGTTTGTCTGAGAAAAAAAAAAAAAAGAAGGAGACTTCTGTATGCTGTGGCACCAAATTGGTAAGAAACTAACCCTGGAGGGGGCAAGCTCTTTTAAAAAAGGTAGTCCAAATCCTTAATAAGTAACATGGGATTCTCCAAGCACCTACTTTATCTGAGACTGGTTATTCCTTCACAAAATGTCTGAATCAAAAATAATTATCACTACCTATGCTATTCACTAGAGACATTTTAATACAACTGTAATCATTTTCAAAGGTTTTTTCTGTTTTGTTTGTTTGTTTTTGTTTTTTTTTCAAGACGGTTTTTCCGTTTTGAACAAGCTAATCAGCATGTGAAATCGGTCTAGTAAGAATATTATGTTGAAGATGGACAGGAAGTTAGCTCTTGATTGCTTCTTCAGTTGACATTTTATTTGTTTTGTTGTTTTAAATTTTTCTTTCTTATTTCTCTTCTACTTAAATTTCTCCTCTCTGGTTATTTTGCTATGTATTAGCTCTGATCAAAAAAAATTAAATTAGTGCTTATTCTTGCTGAATGTTCTAGTGAAAGGAAAGTTGAAAATGAAGCAAAATTCTGGGCTGTACATCTATAGGAACATTCTTTTTTTTAACTTTCATTGCATTATAATGGGAAAAGTTACATGATTTCAATTTATCTGAATTTGTTAACATTTAAAAACATATTTTAAATAAATAGAATTACATCACAAAAAAAAGAAAATGAAGCAAAAGTCATAAAGCTAAAGAAAAGTTTGGAAAACATGCAGTTCAATTTCCTTATTTTTATGTCTGTCAAATTTTAGATTTAGCTGTTAGATGAAAATACTATGAAAAAGATCAACTTGGAAAAACCCTTAATGGACATTAAATAGACTTGCTATAATATAGACTTTTAACTTATAATACCTTTACCAAAATCAAGAATTATACAACATATTTTATATGTATCATATGACTATGGGTGATGTTAGTATATTTTATTTATTCCATATAAATAGCCCATATTTTATGATTACCACATTAATGACGCAGGACTGCTGGTTATGTGGGCATATCAATAAAATATTACTAAGGGCTTTTGTGAATACTAGAATTTATGCCTTTTGGTCCCAATCAGAAAATTTTCTTTATACCTTGATACCTTTAAGATAATTAAAAAAAAAACAAGAATTATTAGCATGCACCTAAGATTTATATTTATTGAAATTTTATCTAAAAAGAGTAGAGGTATATCATTTGGAACTGGGCCCATGAAGTTTCACTAACCTAATCTAAACCTTACCTCAATAAAGACGGCAACAATAGACACGCTAAGGTGGATGGAAAAAACCTCCTGAGGCCTAAACCCTACACAAAGAACTACAGATAACTAAGAAAGACAGAAGCAGTCTTCCCTAGGGAAGAGCAAATCAATAGCTTATCCGATATCAAACGGTTAATACTGAAAACATATGCATACAAGTAACATCATAAAGACTGAGAAAGCTGTATTTATGTACTCAGGAACATATACATATTATCCGTCTATCTATCTTTCTATCTATCTATCTATAATTTTATATAATAGTGTAATATATTTACTATTAATTTGAGAAAAGGGAGAGATTGTAGGAAGGAAAGTGGAATAATGTATATATTTTATTTTCTGTTACTATTATTAAACAGTAGGCTTTTGTAAGAATCCATTTATATATTAGATTTAAAGCCACCAGTACACCACATTTTTATACCTTCAGGTAAATATTAATTGTATACTATAACTCTTTAAAACCTCTGGTTTGGGTCAGCTGAATTTAGATGATGCTATACAAACTCTATTTTGGCATCCTCGTTCTAAGGGATAGAGTAGGGGTTTTACAACCACGGACAGGTGTCACTTACAGGCACTACATATAGTTGTAAGAGGATAGTACACTCTTGTCATGGTTTATGCTATGTGGCCATTGGTTTTTCTCTAGGATGCTGGTCTTCAAATGATCATGACATTCATGTGGTCGTTCTTCACTGCTTTCCACTTTTAGTCTCAGATATCTTGGTCCTGGTGAGATATATTCTCCTTCTCTCTTCTCCAAAGAATAAAGTTATTTGAATAAAGAAAAATAAGCTGATAAACTCTTCAAAACTGAAAAAAAAAAAGTCCAGAAGTCTCTGCCCCAGCAGTCTGTGGTCTGACCAAGCTTCTAAAGGCTGTAAATGAAAGTGCAGAAGAAACTTCTTATTGGTCACAGCTAGGCTTCACTTCAGTTGGATTTGGTCAAATGAGTGTTCCTAAGCAAAAATAAAACATAAAGTAAAAAACTGGTTTAGTCAAATGAAGAGAACTGAAATCCTTGGAGATTCAGTTTCATCACGTGATGTTTTTCTGAAAACTGTCTTATGAGAGAATGCTTTTGCCGAAGTAGACAAGTGAGAAGATGTTTTGCTGAGAACAGACACATGGTATTCTCCTGGAAGCTGCCTGGAAAAGGGGCATGTGATGTTTTGGTAGAGTGGATGCTTGAAAGAATACGTGATATTTAGAAAGGGTACAAATATAACCCAACATACAGAGAGCAGGGCTGGGTGGTACTGGTCCATCTTGCCACTCTTTGCTGCTTTTCTTTTTCTTTTTCTTTTTTTTTTTTAATTAGGTATTTTCTTTATTTACATGTAAATTTCTCCTTTCCCAGTTTCCCCTCCAAAAAACAAACAAACAAACAAACAAACAAACAAACAAAAATAACTAGAACAAACCCCTGTTGCCTCCCCCCTCCCCATGCCTGTCACCCCACCCTCTCCCACTTATTGACCCTGGCATTCCCCTACACTGGGGCACAAAACCTTCACAGGGCTGAGGACTTCTCCTCCTATTGATGATCACATTTGCAATCCTTTACTATACGCATGCATGCTGCTAGAACAATCAGTTCCACCATGTGTACTCCTTGGTTGGTGGTTGAGTCCCTGGGAGCTCTGAGGGTACTAGTTAGTTCATATTGTTGTTCGTCCTAAGGGGCTGCAAGCCCTTCAGCTCCACAGATCCTTTCTCTAACTCCTTCATTGGGGACCCTGTACTCAGTTCAATGGATGGCTGTGAGCCTCTACATCTGTATTAGTCAGGTATTGTCAGAGCTTCTCAGGAGATAGCTATATTTAGGCTGGCTTGTCCTTCCTTCAGTCTCTGCTCCATAGTTAATCTCTGCAACTCCTTCTGTGGGTATTTGGTTCCCCCTTTTAAGAAGGAATGAAATGTCCACCTTTTGGTCTTCCTTCTTCTGAGTTTTTTGTGGTTTGTGGGTTGTTCTTCCTGTATTCCAAACTTCTGCTATACCACTCCTGGGCATATACCCAAAAGATGCTCCAACATGTAATAAGGACACATGCTCCACCATGTTCATAGCAGCCTTATTTATAATAGCCAGAAACTGGAAACAACCCAGATGTCCCTCAACAGAGGAATGGACACAGAAACTGTGGTACATCTACACAATGGAATACTACTCAGCTATTAAAAACAATGAATTTATGAAATTCTTAGGGAAATGGATGGATCTGGAGAATATCATCCTGAGTGAGGTAATCCAATCACAAAAGAATACACATGGTATGCACTCTCTGATAAGTGGTCTTTGCTAGTTTCCATTGGTCTTTGCTGACTTTGGTCTTGGTTGACTTTGGGCTTTACTGATGACCTTGCCTTCTTTGTTTATCATCATTTGTGGTGACTTCTTTTAAAGAAACAAACCAAAGAACTTCTGGTTGTGTTCCAGTGGCTTATTGCAGACTCTGCAGCTCATGCTGATTCGCAGAGCTTCGGGGTTCCTTCTGAATCCAACTGCCATAATGTGAATGGTGTTTGTGAGTGGATCAATCTACTGCTGCTGATCATGTGAATTGAACTGTTGATATCCTGACAACAAAGAACTATTTATAAAAAAGATTCACATCTTCCTTTGCCATAATAACCTTTTCTTTCTACTACCTCTGGTGGGTAGTGGACTAGAAGAGAGGTTAAAGTATTTAAGTACACTTATCAAAGTAGGTTTTAAATATAAGCCTACAGTCAGCTGTCTGTGACTGGCAAAAGATCAGTCCAAAATTTATCAAAGCAAGAAAGCAAGTAAGTGAAGAGACAACCCAGGGAGTAGAGGAAAATATCTTCAAGCTCTCTACATGATAAAACATTAATATCCAAAGGAAGAAAGTAATTTTAACTCAATAACTAGAAAACAAATAGCTTGCTTAAAAATAAGCAAACTACCAAACTAGACACTTTCCTATGAAAATCATAGAAATGATTGGCAGGTTTCTTCTTAAAATTATGCTCAACAAAAGATGGGAAATTCAAAACACAGGAGATACCACCTCAAAGTGAATGACTATCATCAAAAAGCTGAAAGTGAGTATGTCTTTGTGAGGACGCAGAGAAAGTGGAACACTAGCAGATGATCATTACCAATGTAAACTAATACAGTTATTACAGAAAGGAGTGTGAATATTGCCTCAAAAAATCAATCTAGTATTTACTATATGATCTATTTCCCATACTCCTACGTATACATACAAAGTAAATTTAAAAAGCACTTTGAAGTGCCTCTTAAGCCCTTTGTATCGCATTCAGTATAGCTAAGCTATGAAACAATACTAAACATCTGTCAGTGAATATTTGAATATGGACAATGTGATTCTAGCCCATGCCCAAGTGTTATAATTCTGTGCTTGAATAAAAGAAAGCATGACATTTGCAACAATGTACATGGACCTGAAGGACATTAGTTGAGATTGTGTAAGACATAAACACTGCATGATCTTATATGTAAGTGGAATTAAAAAAATATTGGTTCTTATAATTGAGAATAAAATGACCAGGGTCTGGTCAGGATGGAGTAGGTAGAGCTGGTTAGGAAGATGTCAGCTAAAAAGTGCAAAACTTCAGTTATATGGTAGAAATAAGCTTAAGAGGTCAATTGAACGGCATGATGGCAATAGTCAGTGTTACAATATTACATCTTAAAAATCTCTAAGAAAGTAATTATATATCTCACTATAAAAGTAAGTGTGATATAATGAAAGTTAATTAACTCAGTTGAGTCATTCATATGCCTACATCAAAAAATGTTTTGTATATGATAAGTACATATGATTTTAATTTATTGATTTAAAAATTAGTCAGTCACAAGGAATGCTCCTAAATTTAGTTTTGCTTTGCCTGGGTAATAATTTGGGATATAGAAACAAAGCAACAACTGTCTATTGATTTTGCTTTAGTACACAAGGCTTCTCCAAAGCCAACAGATGAGTAGGGAATTGGCTTTGAGTCCTAACTGTCTAACACGGTCTTTTTATGACCTTTATTCATTTCATGACCCTTGCTTGCTGAGTCACTCAGTTCCATACACTCTCTGTTTTAAACTATCATGCCTTCCCCAGCCACATCAGATGTATTTGTTAGCCAATGATTTCACCATTTTCAGGGCAAGCAGTCTCCTTTTACATGGTGATGGAATGGGCACCATTTCAAGGAAACAAAAAAACCCTCAAAATTTCCAATGCCACTAACCTATCCACAGTGTAGACATGGGAGAGACAGTTCCAGCCCCATGATTAACACCTTATCAGGATGATAACCCTCCCTTCTTGGCAGGAAAAGTTACTCTTTTTTTTTCTGGTTGCTTCTTTTCTTTTTTTTTTATTTTATAAATAAATTAATTTTTTACGCTCCATATTCCATTCCATGTCCTCCCATCCACCCTTCAACAGCTCCATATCCTACACCTCCTTCCCATGCTGCTTGTCTCCACTTTAATGCCCCTACTCCCCCCCCCCCCCAACCCACTTGACCTCTCAATTGCCTGGGGTCTCTAGTATCTTGAGGGTTAGGTTCATCATCTCTGAATGAACACAGACCTGGGAGTCCTCTACTGTATGTGTGTTGGGGGGCTCATGTAAGCTGGTGTATGCTGCCTGTTTGGTGGTCTAGTGTTTGAAAGATGAATTGAGACTGCTGGTCCTTCTGCAGGATCACCCTTCTCCCCATCTTCTTTCAGCCTTCCCTATTTCAACAACAGGGGTCAGCAGCTTCTGTCCATTGGTTGGGTGCAAATATCTACATCTGACTCTTTCAGGTGCTTGTTGGGTCTTTCCGAGGGCAGTCATGATAGGTCCCTTTTTGTGAGTGCTCCATAACCTCAGTAATAGTGTCAGGCCTTGGAGCCTCTCCTTGTGTTGGATCCCACTTTGGGTCTGTTGCTGGACCTTTTTTTCCTTAAGCTCCTCATCATCATTTTCTTCCCTGTAATTCTTTTCGACAGGAAAAATTATGAGTCAGAGATGTGACTATGGGACAGCAACCCCATCCCTCACTTGATGCCCTGTCTTCCTGCTGGAGGTGGGCTCTATAAGTTCCCTCTTCCTACTTTTGGGCATTTCATCTAAGGTTCCAAATTCACAACTGAAGAATCTCGAATGACTGAGAAACACCTAAAGAAGTGTTCAAAGTCCTTAGTGATCAGAGAAATGCAAATCAAAACGACCCTGAGATTCCACCTAACACCAGTCAGAATGGCTAAGATCAAAACCTCATGTGACAACACATGTTGGAGAGAATGTAGAGAAAGAGGAACACTCCTCCATTGCTGATGGGGTTGCAAACTGGTACAACTACTCTGGAATTCACTCTGGAGCTTCCTCAGAAAATTGGAAATAGATCTACCTGAAGACCCAGCTATACCACTCTTGGAAATATACCCAAAAACTGCCCATCATGCCACAGGTGCACATGTTCCACTATGTTCATAGCAGCCTTATTTGTGATAGCCAGAAGCTGGAAACAACCTAGATGTCCCAGACAGAAGAATAGATACAGAAACTATCATTCATTTACACAATGGAATGCTACTCTCTATTTTGTTTTAATTTGCAAGAAAGATTCTTTATTAGACATTTTCTTTATTTACATATCATATGATATCTCTTTTCCTAGTTTCCCCTCTGAAAAAATAAAACAAAAACAAACAAACACCCCTGTTCCCTTCCCACTCCCCCTGCTCATCAACATACCCTCTCCCACTTCCTGACCCTGGCATTCCCCTACACTGGGGCATAGAACCTTCACAGGGCCAAGGGCCTCTCCTCCCATTGATGGCTTACTTCGTCATCCTATGCTACATATGCTGCTGGAGGAATTAGTCCCACCATGTGTGCTCTTTGGTTGGTGGTTTAGTCCATGGGAGCTCTGAGGGTACTAGTTAGTTCATATTTTTGTTCATCCTAAGGGGCTGCAAACCTCTTCAGCTCCTTTGGTCCTTTCTCTAGCTCCTTCATTAGGAACCCTGTACTCAGTCCAATGGATGGTTGTGAACCTCTACTTCTGTATTAGTCAGGTATTGTCAGAGCCTCTCAGGAGACAGCTATATCAGGCTCCTGTCATCCAGCACTTGTTGGCATCCACAACAGTGTCTGGATTTGATGATTGAATACTGGAAGTATTCCCAGGTAGAGCAGTCTCTGGCTTGTCCTTCCTTCAGTCTCTGCTCCATAGTTAGTCTCTGCAACTCCTTCCATGGGTATTTTATTCCCCCTTTTAAGAAGGAATGAAATATCTACCCTTTGGTCTTCCTTCTTCTTGAGTTTCTTGTGGTCTGTGGATTGTACTTTATGTATTCAGATCTTCTGGGCTAATTTGTAATAGCCAGAAGCTGGAAACAACCTAGGTGTCCCTCAACAGAAGAATGGATACAGAAAATGTGGTTCATTTACACAATGGAATACTACTCAGCTATTAAGAACGAGGACATCGTGAGTTTTGCAGCCAAATGGATGGAACTAGAAAATATCATCCTGAGTGAGGTAACTCAGACCCAAAAGGACGTGCATGGTATGTACTCACCAATAAGTGGATATTAGGGGGAAAAGAATACATGATATCCAAGATCTAGTCCACAGAACTCAAAAAGGTCAACAAGCTGAAGTGCCCAATTGAGGATGCCTCAGTCTAACTTGGGAGAGAGATGAAAGCAATCACAAGTTGGGAGGGAGGGAGAGATCTGGGAGAGAGAGTGGACAAGGTGTGTGTGTGTGTGTGTGTGTGTGTGTGTGTGTGTGTGTGTGTGTGTGGTGGGGGGATGAAAGAAACCTGATCTGGTATTCGGTGAGGGAAAAGGATTGAAACCCTGAGGGCCAGCAGAAAGAATGGAAACAAGCAACCTCAGTAAATAGGAGGTTGGGGGGACTCTCCAGAATGCACCAGAGCCCTGGGAGATGAGAAAAGTTACTTTTTTGGAGACTTCTGTAAACCGTGAAATTCTAGGACCAAGAACCAAACCTCATTTAAATATGACTTTGAAGAATTTAACACTTAAAAAATCCTGCAAGCTATTTCAATCGGTATGCCTGCACCAGTTATAACCCCTTGGAGATCATAAAATGTTCTCATATGGTACTTTATTTACTAGCTACAATATGTTTAGATCAATAGAAAAATTGATGGTTATGCATTAAATGTACATCAAATTCTATGTTATAATCATTATTTTGATAATCATGCATATTGATTATCAAAATTGTATGACAGATAAAGGACATTTGGTGACAGATAACTTAAAACTTAGTCATGAATGTATGAAGTGCCAAACTCTGCCGTAGAGCTGCCCTCTAAAAGCCTCATAATAAAATTAATGCCAAATTTTTCATTTGTTAAAAAACCCAGAAGATTCTTGGATTGTACCGCCTCTGAATCAGAAGGGAAGAAGAGTTTTCTGAAACCTGTCTTTCAGACAAATATCAAGTGTGACTTTTATAAAGATAAAGCAAGAGAGTCACTGATGTTGGCACTGTGAGCTATTTATGAATTTTGAATCAAAGCACAGTAGGACAAAGCAGTCTTTTTCTATAGTACCTCGGTATGGAGGGTGGAGCAGAGAAGAGAGAGCTGGAAGGCTGATGCAAGACACTAGGTAGGGAACCTTGGATGAAATCCAAGTGAGAGGGTTGATTTGTTGGCACTAGGATGCAAAGACATAGAAACCTGAGATTAGGAATTACTACGTGATCACAATGTAGAGCGAACGTAGACGATTGCAAGCTTCTGTGAGGATGGGAACATGCCACCCTTTTCAGGGAACAAACTGCAGAGGAGGACAGTGGCAGCTGCTGCCTGTGAATCCATGCTGATCCGTAGGAGGCTTCATACCCCACACACGTGAGTCATGCTATGTCTGCAAGTACATGGACCCATAACAAAACTCGTGCTAGCTCTGCAGATGGTGTGGCATCTCCGTGCCTGACTCATGAGTAAGAGGTCTTTAGAGAAGTGGTTGAAGCCCAGAGATTTAACTATACTGTACAAGACTATTGGGTTAAAAGCTTGTCTAGCTTTTACTTTAGACGGTATGGTTATTCATTTCAATTTAAAACTAAGCATCGTAAAGTAACAATCTTTACTTTTATGTAATGTACAACACGGAGTTTTTTCCATCTATTCTTGCAAGCAGTGTGGTAGACTGCACAAGTCATTTTTCTCATATCTGTGAGGAGGGATTTGGCTGCTTGCTGCCTGTCCATGTGAGATACATCTGCATCTACAGTCTTCCTTATCTTGTCTTTAGAGACCAAACTAAATGTCACCCCTACAAAAGTTTATCCGATCCCCCTTCACACCTTCTTACTTCCTCTCATTGCCTGGATGTTCTACACTTGATGGACTATTCCTGTCATTTCTCTGTATTTAGTGATTCATTCGTCCCGATCTCTATCACTGACTGCAGTGTAGGTCAAAGGAAACCCTGTAGACCAAAGCTGAAATTATGTTTGCATCTAAGATCAGGAGTGTCAGAGATGATAAAGCATCAATGGACCTGTCAGTCACATTCTGACTCAAGATCCAAGACATTCAGTGGATGTGAGAGGGTTTCTGTCACATCATACGAAGTCTTAAAGTCAGGATCAGGGAAAAGATACCTGACACTTCAGATTGTGGATGAATGCCCTTAAAGAAAGCCAAGCAAGTGCACAGCTCAAGTGAGTTCTCAGTCCGGAGGGATTCACCTTCCTTTAGTCTGCTTTTTTTTTTTTTTTTGGTCCAGATCTCAAGAGTCATCACAGAAGCCGCACCTAACATCCTTGTCTTTTTCTGTGTCCATTGTGGTTCTGAATCTGCCTAATGGTACGCTATGAAATGTGCTATTCAACAAGCATGAATACAATTCCGATTATCCATTCCCTGTTTGATCAGTTTGGGAACTGCAGAGAATCAGCTTTATTAACTCCAGCATCCCACAACAGCCTGCATTGTCATTATCGATGACATTTTACCTTCTTCTTTTTTTCTTTTTTTTTGTCAGATCCTTTTAGAAAGCATTCATGGCTGAATCAGTTTTATCTACAGTTGAATTGAAAATGTGCTGGGTATGTGTTAAACACATTGTGATAGTGCAAATAGGCAACATTTACCTGATTCCCTCCGTTCTTTAATTTTGTCAGTCTGTTGAAAAGAGCTATTGATTGTGTCGGGGATGGCTTGCTCTTTTGTAAAAGGAGGCTGCTTGTTGCTCAGGATCCCATCATCCTCCAGGTTTTGATAAATTCATCTCATGGGGCATGTTTCATTTTTTTCACTGTTGATTTTAGCTTTACCTGGCCATTATGTTCAAATTCATTTCTCGTGTGTTTTGTAAAATGTGTACTTGTGCCCATATACACATCAGGATCCTCCCCTGTATCATACAGTGGATCTTAAAATAACTGAATGTACACTATTTTAGCTACACATAGTAAAGGCAGGCATTGCAAAAGAGCTTTTAAAAATGTAAATAAGGTAAGAAGTGTCATAGATCGCTTCTACATTTTGGTACCTATTTGATCTTAATCATATTGCTTTATGTTGAAATAACATCACGAGTATCTGCAGGGCCAGTGAGAAGGTCAGCACTGAAATGAGAAAGGCTACAAGGGACGAATGAATGGCTGTCGTTGTTAGCTTCCTCCGATTTGGAATAAATGACACTTGTCTTTTAAGAAAGAAATGGTAATCATGTCTGACAGGACACCTTCATGACACCTTCAACTCCCACAAACACACCTTTAATAATGTTTAGAACAAAACTGTAATTTATATACAATTAAAAAGGTTAACTATTGCCGGGCAGTGGTGGCCTTTAATCCCAGCACTTGGGAGGCAGAGGCAGGCGGATCTCTGAGTTCAAGGCCAGCCTGGTCTACAGAGTGAGTTCCAGGACAGCCAGGGCAACACAGAGAAACCTTGTCTCGAAAAACCAAAAAAACAAACAAACAAACAAACAAACAAACAAAAAGGTTAACTATTTAATTACAAATCAACTTTAGACAAAGTGAAAAAGGAAAATACATTTTAAATGCTATTTCCTAGGAAAAAACATATGTATTCTCTGTACTTATAATTAGTTCTGAACTCTTATTGGATGCCAGCTTTAGATGCTCTTGTTCACAGTTTTCCTACAAGGTGCGGGTACAGAAAGGTTTCCCCTGTAAAGCCAACAACAGGTGGGGAGACTGGAACTCAAATAAATACAGGCAGGACAGCCTTTCAGACTACTTGTGAGCAAGGTTCAACTTAACAAACTGTCTTCTCTTTTTGGGTTTTTCTATTCTGCTATATTCTCTGAATAAATCAGGCTCTGATCTTATAATTAAAACTTGCCGTTCTATTTAGTTTCATTTCTTTTGTTGATGATTGTTAAACAGCCTTTCAGACTATAACATGTTGTGGATAGCTGTAGGGCTACTTGTAATTTGATGCTAATTTCCTTCTCCTATGAGGAGAGAGGGGGCTACAGAGGAGGAGGTGGGAGGAAAGCAGAGCAGAAGCGCGTGGCCTGGAGAAACCGCAAGTTATAAGGGGTCTCATAGATGGGGAAGATGGTAGTGTAGTGGTAGATCTGCCCAATCTAGGCGCACAGCTTGTACTCGTATTAGTTGAGTTGTGTTTTCATTGCATATTTGGGTTGGAGATTTACCACAATAATAATATGTAACGTTAACTGCACCATGGAAGTGATACTTGTGAAAGCCACTATAACAAGAAATTAAAATTCACAAGTGGAGGAGATATTCTTAATGTAAATAAATAAATAAAAATGAACCTTTCACTGACTTAAAGACAAAAAATTGAGTACAAATGTTTTATGGTATTTTGGGATATGTTGGAAGTCTTAGGAATGCCACCGCAATACAAAACAAATTCTTCCTCAGTGTCTACTATTTGGGAAACCATGTGAAGATGAAATAGAAAAATTAATAACATTCTGCATGACAGAATGTTAGACATTCTGTATTTTCATTTAGTATTCGTTCATTTGATAATATTCACAAGAATCTGCGGAGTGTCCTAAAATAAGAACAAGAAAACAATACACTTATCTCTGGAAGTACATCAAGAAATGATAAACAAAGGAAATGTAGACATTCTATCACCAGCATCTTATCTCTTCTAACTTCTATTTTCAAGTGCTTATCATTATTAACTTTTTAAATATTTCATTATTATTTTAAATTCTGTGCATGTGTTTGGGTATGGATATGTGCATACACTCATATGCACATTCATGGAGACCAGAGGTGTTGGCTCCCCTAAAGCTGAAACCCAAATAGGGTGCTGGAAATCAAACTCAGGTCATCTGTGAGAGCAGTAGGTGCTTCTAACCATGGATTCATGTCTGCATTCTTCAAGGTCATCTTCTTCCTTACTAACTCCACAGCTTACTTATATGGACATGGACATATGTGTCATGTCAGGAAGAAGATTACACATCAATCAGGGTTGAGAAACTTACTGTTAACTTGTTGGTAAAATTTCCAAACATTGGCTATTGATAGGGATAATTGAATCAATAAAATGATAAAGATCATGTTTTTAAGCCTAATGCAAACACCTGGCTTAAAAAATTTAGGGTTCTCATATAAATATATTGGGATTTATTGCCATAGATGATAGGAGAGGAGATTTAGTACTTTCTGTGCAATAAATAGCTGACAAAAGTAAGAAGCTTTGCTTTGAAATAGTATATTTTATATTCAATTTTGATTATTCAAATGTAATAAGAATTTTACTAAGTTGTAGGAGCGTCTTTATAATATTTGGCAGTATTATTTTGTCTGTCTATACTCTAATAATGTAGTCTAAGGGTAACTTAGAGTACTTAGGAAAACTTTTAGAATTATATAATTATTCATTAATTTGATTAATTAAATTTTGCCTAAATCCTTAGTTAGGAGTAGAAGTATAATTTTCTAACACATGAGATTTTAAGGTACTGTTGTTGTTTAGTTTTGTTTTTCTTCTCCAAAGGAGTCGAAGAAAACCATTGATTTAATTACACTGGCAAAGATAGTAAATTATTTTCATGTCTTTTTATCACTCTTCCTTATTTTGTTTACATGAATAAACTTATTAAGATATTTAGTTGCTGAGTACAAAGACTCCCATAAACCACTCTTTGGAGCCTCCATCTCTTAGTTCCTTTGTGAAAGTGTAAAGTCCTCACAGCTGCTTTGGAGATATAAAAAGCTCTGATTTGTTTGAAAAAGCTTCAGTGTGCATAGGCGATGTTTAAAGAGGCTTTGGCAAAATAAAATGTAAAAGCTTTAAAGCAGCCATAGAGGTTCTGTCAACTGAGGAATGGATCCAAGATGGCGGTGCACATTAGAAAACTACCCAGTGTGGCTCAACGATCACTTCATGAAGTGCGGCTGACAGCTGGGGTAGCCTTGTTATTACCTACAGGGTCCTTATTGACCAAAGATTAAATTCAGCCACTGCCATCAGGGTCTTCCAAAATGCTTCTGAGATTAATTACTGCAATATCCCAGTTTAAGCAGTAAAAAAAGTTGAAATGGCTCAGCTGTGTGTATTTGACCATTATATTAAAAATTGATTTTGAAGTGATGGAAAAGTCTTTATGAGTGTGACAGAGAATTAAAATTATATAGCCAAATTTTATCTTACATTTAGTGTATTTTCTACTTTTAAGTAGAAATAAGAGTTTAAGTCTTCTTTCTTTCTTCTCTTTGAGAGAATTATATTATGTGCCAAGGATATTTAACTAACAACAAGTAAATCAAGTGAGTTCTGTGGGGTAGTGTGGGGCAGTGGTCTGCTCAGGTAACTTAAGCTCAGTCAAGCATTTTGCTTTGAGCCCTGGACCCCTGTGGTCAATTTCTGAGGGCAGAAGGAGCTTGGCCATAACTCCTGAGTCTTTGGTTCCTGTTTCAGTCACAACCCCTTACAGCTGCCCATGCAGGATATGTGTGCTCTATCAGGCAGACAATGCCCCAAGCTCCCAACAGACTGGTTGAACCCTATACCCCGTCATCTGACCACAAGCCAGACATGCTACACCCCATACAGTGTAAGAGGCGGGTTTAACTCCTTTTCACTCTCTTACTCCTCCCCTCTCTTTCGCTCTTTGTCTCCTCTCTGTTCTTGCTCTCTTGCTCTCTCTTTCCTGCTTTTTGTTCTCTTCTCTTGCCCTCTTGCTCTCTTGCTTTCTTCTTCTTCTCCTCTCTCTCTCTCTCTCTCTCTCTCTCTCTCTCTCTCTCTCTCTCTCTCTCTCTCTCCTTCCTCTCCTTTCCTTCTCTCTCCTTGACCAGCCTATTTTCTCCTTCCTACAATCAAATAACTCATTTATGCATTGCCTCCTTTTTAACTAATGCAACGTGCAGCCACAGGTCAACACCAGGGAGAGAGAGAGCCATCGGCCTCAGCAGCAGGCCCCCCTGCCTTTGATACAACAAGTTTCCTTGTCCTATTTAGCTGAGTGTTGAGTTACGCTTTTCACCATACACTAGAAAACATGAAAATCAAAAATGAAGAGACTAAGTCCTTGCCTTCAAAGAGCATATGCTCTCATTGAAAGTGAAAAATAAATGAATACATGAATAATTAAACAGCAATCGGGTGAACTAGAACAATGAGATCTTTGTGATAGAAAATGCTGATAACTACGTGTTAACATGATTTACACGGATGCAGCAATCTTAGATTATCACAGTGGGAGAAGAAAGTGCTGAAAAGAACATCAGATTTCAAAGAATCAGGATTTCGCGTCTAGCACTGCTACAGGACAATTTGACTTACTTTGATTTCCCTGAGATAATACCTACATTTCAGGATTCTTTTTACCACTGTAAAAGTAGTCAAATGTCAGGCTTGATAAATTTGGCACTGTCCCTTTTTTTTTTTATTTCAAAATGAGACAAATTCTTTTCAAGTGCATTAGAATGTGGGGGGTGTTAATATCTGGAGTTAGGCACTTAGCATAAGTCATAGTCTTTTCTTAGAAGTAATATGTTTAATTTCAATTACTCATGAGAATGAGGAGGAAGGACATGAAGACTTGTGCAGTTTTATAAGCTGTTCTTTGTCCATTTTGGTGTGTTAGTCACATTTCTGTCATTGTGCAAATGTGCTCCTCTCCCAACCCCCAAAAGTCAACTTAAGAAAAGAAAGGTAAGCTTTTGTGTTTCTGCTCCTGGTTTCAGAATTTCGTTCTGTTTGCTTGGCTCCTGCTGCCTTCACCTTCAGGAAGATGTGAAAATTCTCTCAGGGCACATACGATGAGCAGAACTGCTCACTTGTTAATGTTCAGGAAGTGAAGCTAAAACAGGGAGCATAAACCAAATGATCCTCCATCACAGGCTGTAATGAGATAATGGTCAATGTCTAGGTTCTGTCTTTGAATCAGTTGGTGAACGAGGGTTGGGTTACACTGCATGTTCTGAAACTTAGATAGAGACTGAGAATCCAGTTCTTAGAAATGTCTATAATAATTTGATAGGGCATTCACCATCTGTTGAATTAACCATAAAATCAGAAGATTGAATGTTCTCATATCTATGGATTTATTTTCTTCTAAAATTTATTTTTATTGAATTTTATAGTTTTATTCATTTGTAATTAGATCTTCATTTCAAGTAATTTGAGAAGTTGCATTATAGTAGATAATTACACTATTTGTAAGTTGATATGTAAGGCAATTTTAAAAAATCAACTGCTCAGTTTACTCTGCTTTTGGACTTTGGTGTACACAATATGCTTGTGTCAAGATGATGCTAAAATTTAGGACTGCGAGGATGATGTAGGGCATAGGGTATGTCTGTAACTCCTTATCTAGGGCCTTTTGGGAGACACAAAAAGGATGTTTATGTGTGTGTGTATCTGACTGTCTGTCCTTTAATATGCATGTTCACGTGCCTGTCAGTACCAATGAAGGGAGTCAGAACTCTTGAATCTGGTATTCCAGGTGGGTAGGACCTACCAGATGTAAATGTTATGAACCAAATTCAGGTCCTCTGCAGGAACAGCAAGAACTCTTAAAAAGAGAGCCATCTCCTCAACCCCAGGGAAAAGGTTTTTTTTATATATATACAAATATTTCAGATGAGAGGAAAACTTGCAAACAAATCAGCGAAGGTTTACTCATACAGAACCTCACAGGAGCAAGAAAATACCACATGTCAAACAAACAACACAGAAACAAGTAACAAGCCCTCTGCATCCTTATAGGATCCCAAACAGGTTAATTCAGACTGAGTCATACTACTCAGGTAGATAGCAGCCATTAGCATTTCCTTTCTAGGTCACTTATGTGCCCCATTCCCGAACTGTAGTAAATAACTGGAGGGAAGTGAGGACCACAGAAGAGGCTTCTGACACTGTGAGTCAACTGGGCTAGAAGGACATCAAAGGCATTTACAAACATGTGTGCATCCTGCTTGAGTTGCCTCAACTTCTGGCTGTGTTCTCTGATTTGTTCAGGGGAGTATGCATAACTCCATGTGTAACCAAAAGCGTATCTGAGATTAAATATTAGGAGTTCACTGTGGTTGATTTTTGGAATTGGTGACTGAGAGTCAAGACAGTTAATGCAAGGGCCGCATGTGATACTTTGGCAGCAATTACATTGTCAACACCAGCTTGGCCCTACTTCTTCCAACTCAAGATAAACACGTGCAGGACAAAATAATCTATTTGCCAATCCCATTCAAACTTTCATTTAAAATGTGTTTTTGGTTTGTGTGTGTGTGTGTGTGTGTGTGTGTGTGTGTGTGTGTGTGTGTGCATGTGAGTGTAGATGTCTGTGGAGGGCAGAAGAAGGTGTCAGACCTCCTACAGCTGAAGTTGCAGACACTTGTGAGCCACCTAACCTGGGTTCCGAGAACTAAACTCATGTTCTTGGCGAAAACAGGAAGTCTTCTTAACCCCAGAGTCATCTCTTTGGTTTAGAGAAGGAAAGGAAGAAGGAAAGAAAGAATACCCATCCTATGGATTAGTATTAATGGTATTGGAAGGCACTGTCTGGGAGAGTGTGTATAGGGAAGACTAACTTAATGGGGAGAACATCCCCAGTAGAGGTTGCTTCTTCCAATCAACACTCCCCCCCCCCAAAAAAAAAAAACCCAAAAAACAAAAAACAAAACAAAAAAAACCAAACGCAGTATCACTTGGCTACCTGCTTGTCTTCATGAATGTGTCTTTCTGTTGCTGTTACAGCCAACATGTGCCCACTCCAGCTTCATTGGCTTTCTAGTAGCTCTTCAGGGAGCTAGCATCAGACTCTAGCAAGGTATAGGAACACCCAGGTGTTCTGTTTCATGGCCTGAAGAGTTACTTGTTTCTCAGCCCCTCCAGCATACAGATAGACATTGTTGGAATAGACAGATTCTAGCCTGTTACTCAATCTAATACATCCCTTTATATTATATACATTTTATTAGTTTCTATTCCCATGGCAAGCTCTAATATACTAAGGACTCACATGGAATTGATCATGTGCTTCTAAGCATAATTCAGAGGGGATGGAATTACCACACCTGATATGAATCAGCTGTTGTAACTTAGGCATCCTGTCTTTCTTATAGACTTCGAAGTATGGAGCTGATATAGGGACACTGTTTCTTTGATTTAGATCTTAAGTTTTTTTTTTTTTCACTTCTTCTATTTCCCATAGTCCCAAATTCAGTGCCATTAAACTTTTATGCCTAATTGATTTTGCTTGTTCAATATGTAATTTCAAGAATTTGTAAATTTCTAAATATGCACGTAAATAATGAAAAAGGAGCATGGAAACATCTGACATATACATCATAAAATACTTGGTTAAAGTCATTGTTTATTATTTGCAAATGTCAATTTAACATCCTTAACCCAGGAATAACTTAATCATGTGAAAAGAGTTGCCAGTGTTCTCTCATTAGTTCCTTCCTTGGGCTAAAGGACTGGGGGAATGTGCAGTATTGGGATGGATGTAGACACTAGGCGAGGGAGTATAGCACAGAACTCAAGTTGGTGCATTTATAGTCTCCTATAAATTGGCTCTTTCTTGTGTCTCTCTTCTGTACTAAATGATGAATCCTGTTTGGGAAAAGGGATTCTCAGCATCTGGATATTAGCTTCCCTCTGGACCTAATTTTACCTCTGTACTGAATATTGCCAGCTGGAAGTACTAGAGGGAATCTCAATTCCTAGTTAAGAGTAGTAATGTATGGGCAACATGCCCAGAGCTCTCCTTCCCTTGTGAAATGGCACTCATGGGGTTTTGCCGAAGGTGCCCAAAAACTTAAAGCAGAAGCACATTGATGGGGCATATAGCTGGGACATTATAGGAACCAGAGGTTTGTCCCCTTCTGAAGAAAGCACAAATCGTTCTTTGGGCATGTCTTAGTCTATTTAGAAAATTACAGTCAAATCTTTTAAAATGGATGAGGTATAAACCAGAAGAAATTAGTGAAGGGTGGTGATGCAGGCTTAGAAACTTAGCTTCTTTGGACACTGAGGCAGGAAGATTGTAAATATTAAGTATGTCTAGACTAAAGATCAAGATTATGGCCTTGCTTGGAAAACTTAGTAAAATTTTGTTTCAAAATATAAAGTTACAAAAGAGATGGCCATAGCACTTACCTTGCATGCATAAGACCCTGGGTCCAACACAAAAACTACAGACTTCTTGTTCTCACAATTCTGAATTCTAGGATGATCAAGATGCCTGCTGAAGTAATATCCGATGAATGCCTGCTCCCTGCTTTAGCATGACATATTTTTCCATGTTCTTGCATGGTGGACAGGTCAGAAAGCTCTTTGGAGTCCCTTTTAAAAGAAACATCAATTCCATTCACTTATTGATCCCTCACAGACTCAGGATCTCATAAGATCAGGGATTAGGAACCAGCACATAAATTTGACAGTTATCTAAACACTTAACCCCTCAAAAGGTAGTTCCAAGCAAAAAAGGTTAAGTCAAATATGCATGTTAGATTTGTACTACAGTTTGAGAAGAATGTGTGATGTCTCTAGTTATGACATGGGAAACGTAAGTCCATAGGACAGGGAGGAGAGCTCAGCTTGTCTTTCTACCCCTTCTGATACTGAAGGCAGTTACAGTGGTCTGAGTTTGGTATTGGGTTGCTATTTGAAATCCCCTCACAACTTCTTTTATAAACATATTTTAAGTAAATAGAATTACATCACATTCTCCTTTCCCTTTTGTACCCTAACTCCTCCTTGAGACCTCCCTTCAATACCTGCAATACCTCTTTTTTTATTTTGTCATATACTTTAAAATTTGTAAAATATTGTAACAATAAAAATGAGTATTATAAAACTTGTTTGGTATAAAACAACAACCAATTGAACAGTCTTATGTAGATGCTTGTCTATAGCGATACTGAAAATACAATATAAATTTTCTCAATATAAATTCTAAATAACCCCAAACGTATTAACTGCATATATATATATATATATATATATATATATATATATATATATAT
>JADRCD010238002.1:0-24097 GCA_019843815.1 Montemys delectorum
TTCTTAAGGTAGATAGAAAACGTGTCAGAGCACACTTGAATGAACAGCAGTGCTTCTGAATACTGGCTTTCAGCAAGCCTGATCTGGAACCATTGAAACTTTTTTAAACTATGAATTGTCTTACTATGAAAACTAAAAAGTCATAGGAATAGTCCAAGCTATACATTTTGTATTGCAAAATAGACTAATATTCTAAGGCTATCTATCTCAAAGTAGAATATTTCTACACTTCTTGCTGTAATATTTTAACTGTTTTTCTAAAAATATTGGTGAACACATTTTTCAGCGTCTGACTTCATCCACATTTATGAGTGAACCTGTGTGGCAGTGGATTGTAATGACATAAGGCAGCTTGGGTAGGTTTTTATAGCCAAAATTTCTTTCTTGTCCTTGATAAGAACAACTTATCTCTTGTGTACTTTCGAACTTGATTTGTTAAACCAGGCCACAAGGAAACAATACTGATTGACCATGGAGATAATTTCTCGAATTCAAAATCATTCCCTCTCATTTGTTTTCAGTTACAAAGTTGAAGGGTAGAGTTTGAAGTTGGTACTCTAGGATGTCTAAGTGCTGCATAAAAAGTACTTGTGAGTTTTACCCTTCAATATCCAAACCACACACACCAAAACAGGCAACTTACACTGAGTTTCTTCAAACATGTCCAGTAAGGGGTGAGGTTAAATGCTTTGTGTGTTGTTCAACACAACTAATGGCTAAAGCTTGAGAAGAGCATTTCTTGGTCAAAACAAAACAAAACAAAAAAGTTAAGCATGTAGGACATAGTCCATGAAAGAAAGAAACCTCAAATAGGATTTGTTGTTGTTTTGTTTTTGTTTTTTTGATTTTGTTTTGTTTTGTTTTTAGTGATGCAAAGAACTAACTAGTATTATAGTAAGTATTATAGTTGTTTAAAAATCCTGGAATCTGGCACCATTAGACATGATGATAATCTTCATATGTTATTGCTTACATGTGTATATATACTTCATAAATTCACCAACACATGGGATAGAGAGATGGCTCAGCCATTAAAGGCTAAGCTTATATCAAAAAAACATAAGAATCCACCAACACATTTTCTTCTTAAAGAAGGGGAAGGAGAATGAGATATATACATACATATGATCTGCCTTTAATTGACTGTATTTTTTCAGTTCTAAAATGTGGCTTTCTTTCTCTGCACTTATTTTTGTTGTTGTTGTTGTTGCAAGACTGTCTCAAAAAAAACCAAAATAAATAACTCTGTACATATGTGTATATATATATGTTTAAATAAAATATGAACAGAAAGTAGATTCAATAACTAATATTTTTGCAAACTAATGTTCAGCTGATGCAACTCAATTTTATTCTGCATCACATTAGTGTCATAATGGTAATGACTAGCCTTTATTCACTAACAGTTTGAGTCAGCACTTTGAGACATTTTCAAATTAGGTCATACTGCACATTTGTGGCTGATACAAAGGTTGATTAAGAGAGCTCTACAATTGTGAAGTGATGTGGTGTGAGCTGAATTAAGTTTTCTCTGATAGTTACGGGAAATGAGAGCTACCATAACTTAGCAGAAATAATGTGTGGACTCTCTCAGGGAATATATTTCCATGGAGAGCTTGAGGTATTTTTCATTTGCAATTTAACAAAGTCCTCTGTCTCTTTTGGCACAATTCGATCACAGGGCCTGGAACAGGAAATGTGTAGCAGAACGGATGCTTGTAGGCCTGATCCCCAGGCTCTATGTCTACAAAGCCAGCTTGTGCCTTTGTTTCTCTTTCCATCATCTTAATAAGGATCTATCCCTCACTTCTAGACATTGTTTACAACTTTTCTAAAACCAAAATTACAGTCTTAAGACCCAACGATTTACCTATAACATAAGAACTCTGCAGCAACCTTTAATTGCTATGCAAACTAGAGGGGGAAAAATCCTCTATCTAAAGTGACATTGTCATGTCGAATCTGTGAACTCATCTAAAATTTGAAAGAATGGGAATTTTTTTTCAACTTACCAAGTACTTTAAGTATTTGTAAAACTGACTCCAGAAAAGCAAGAATAATAAAAATAATTTGTTAAATATATATATAATTGTTATATATAAATATTTGTTAAATAAATAAATATAAATAATTTGTTAAAAATAATTGTTAAATAATAAAAAACAAAAGCTTAACTTTTACTCACTGGTTTCATCAATAAAAACAAAAATAGTGGTTTTCAGGGCTAGCAAGATGGCCCGGAAAGTCAAGAGCATGGCTAACTGCTCTTTCAGAGGACCTGAGCTCAGTTTCCAGCAGCCACATTAGGCAGCTTACAACAGCCTGTAACTCCAACACCCAGAGGCTCAACACTTGGGCCTCCATGGGCTCCTATATTCACATGCTTATACCCACATACAGATACATAATTGAGAAATAAATATCCAACATTATTACACTACTCATGCTATCCTGCCCTTTCCACAGAATACACACACACACAAATACACATACACACACACTCACATACTTTCAAAGCCAAGCCTTTCAAGCTTTTATCTAGGAACCTTGATAAGACCTTAAATGACATGTGGTATTGAATCAAATGAGAAGTTCAGTTCTGAGTCCCCTGTGCTTTCTCCTGCACATGAGTCTGCTTGCTTTCTTTGAGCCGGATTACTGAAGCACATAATGTGACCAACTCACATTTTGTCGCTAGCATTTGATATATCAAATATCAGCTTCCCAGGCAGGTTTTGGTGCTGTGGTATCTTGTACTGAAGCCTGACCGTAATATGTACCTGATGTTGTGCAACCTGCTTCTTTCTCCCTTCACGTCTTATTTCTTCTTGTGCTTAAACTTCTTTATATTCCTGAGTTTTCAGTTCGGCTCAGCTTGTTATCTTCATGATTGGGCAAAGTAAGGGGAAGGGGTTTCCTGGAAAGGAAAGGTGGTAGGGTTTTTTTCTGGTTTTGGTTTTTGATTTTTTTTTTTTTAAATAAATGCTTCAGATTAGGAGCATGATGTCATAGCCTTCTACTTTGCTTCATTGGCTTTTTGTGACTGCACTACAATGTTTTGAGGATCTTAATTTAGCTAGCCCCACCCACTTTACTGTCCATAAACTTTGTAAATCACTCTACCCAGATCTGATTATTTATGGCAAAATCGACAGTTGTGAGTATTTTCAATGGAGTTTCCAATGGCCCAGATTAAAAGGCAAGAATCAAGGCAAGGACCCTTGATTCAGTCTGCTAATTAATACTAGAGGCAACAGTGGCACTGTCTCAAGCCCAAACATTTTCATCCTGAACGAGCCCTTGGCATTTGCAATCACTTAATTTACATTTTCAAAAGGTCACTTGTGGTTCCAGTTGGAATGGATTATATAGTCTATGTATTTTGAAGTAGGCTAATTTGCCTTAGCATGGGCAATGTCCCTTTCCAGTCAGTGGCAGAGCATAATCCTGCAAGAAATAGGTTAAAGCATTTTGAGTATTTTGTTAAACAACTAGAGGACTACTTGAGTTTCTCCAACATTTGACTTCATAGACGAGAAGAGCAAGCAGTGAACTATGTTGATCATCAGTCAGATTTTTATTTCCATTTTGCAGAATGGAACCAGCAATGTTACAAGAATCAACATGGCTTCTGATGCTCTGGAACAAAGTGATTAAATGAGGTTGAGTCTCATTTTATATGATAATAGTGTATTTGTAGTCTCTACAGCATATCTGACTTAACAAGTTTATTCTCTGTTCAAAAAGTCTTCCCTATTAGTGGAAGGGAATGCCCCTCCATTCAGCACGGGGCTGACTTAATTGGGCTTGAGTGCATCGTGTGTAATTAGTCCCCTTTTCTAATATTTCACCTATAATTACACAAGAAACGGTGTGCTCAAAATTCATAAAGTTGGTGAAGGAAAGGCTTGAAAAAGCATGGGCACTTCGTGTCCACTATCTCCCAGTCCCTACTAAGAGTCCGATGAAAACAGGTCAGCCAGTGTGAGCCTGCTGGGGAAGGAGTGGCTGGATGCCTAGAAGCAAAAACTATTCTCCCCATTTCTGCATCTTGCCTGACAAATTAGTGGCAGAATTCTTTGGGTTCATCCCAGCTGTTACTGGAGATGACAGAGAAAAGTCTCCAAGTGCAGTATACTCCCCCTCCCTATGACTGTCCACCTTCAAGATTTTTGGGATGTTAAGGGATTTTGGCCCAAAGTCTGACATGTCCTCACCCTCCCTCCATGGCTCCTTTTCCTAACAATCATAGCTCTGCTAGATAAGCCTGTTCCAAACAGCAGGTGGTCCAGCAGAGGGATTCAAGACAAGGATCCCAAGATAAAGCTGAGGAAGAAGTGAAAACTAACTAGGGGCCAGAAGCATACCAAGAGTCTGGAAACATGCTGTGAGCCCCTGGGAGGACAGAGAGCATATGCCAGGTTCTGGGACCACAGCGGAATGTTGTCATTGCGAGAGTCAGCTTCCTGTAGGTTGGAGAGTAAGAAGTCAATGGGCTAGCCATCCTTATCTTACTTTTCTTCCTCCTCCTCTCTTTTTCCTCCTCCTCCTCCTCCTCCTCCTCCTCCTCCTCCTCCTCCTCCTCCTCCTCCTCCTCCTTCTCCTCCTCCTCTCTTCCTCATCTTCTTTCTCATCCTCTCTTCTTCCTCATCCTCCTCTTCCTCTTCTCTTCCTCCTCCTCCTTCTCTATCTTCTCCCTAAGCAGTATCTCACCTACAGAAACCTATGTTGAAGGCAGATAACCTTCTGCAACCCAGAAGAGTAAAGGGAGAATGGTCACATGGCTAGGAGCAAACAGATCAATAACTGCCACAGATCTCTTCTCTGCAGTCTTAATTAAGACTTTTGTGTGGAGATAGCGTTCCAGACAAACCCCTGTCTGAATACAGGATAAGAGAAGTGTGTATTTATTTTGTTTTCAAATACCTAAGGCACTGTACCAAAGAGGAACAACTAGGAAAATGGCAACCATGTTGAAATTAAACATTCAAATAAACTCAAATTATTTTAGCTGAGTGAATAAACAACAAACAAACAATAACAAAACTTTCAGTGCTTAAAAACTAGAGGCCAGCTTTCTCTAAATCCTTGAAGTCTCTTGTGAAAAAAGATTGCATCATTGTCTGCATTGGCATGACACATGGCACAAATGGGAGGTTCAAGTTAACTATGGATTCCCTTGGCTTTGAATCTGTGCTTTCTTTGTTGCTAGGGGAAGCATTGCGTTAGGCTAGCTACTCTTCAGGCTTCTAGTCACTGAATGGCTTGCTTCTTAGTAGTCAGATAAGCAGTGTAAAGACTTGTCTTTAGTTTGTCCTAGAGTTCTTATCCTTTATTCTTCCATTGCCCCAGATAATACTAGTATGGGAGCTTGGGAACAATACTAACTCCACTGTGAAGGCCCACCAACATTTCTTGCTTCTACTCAGTATAGCTCCATCACTTTCCTGTTTAAATAAAGTGTGGCTGAATGAGGTCTGCATTGGTTGCTGCAAAATGAAGATTTTTTTTTATACATTGACACCACCACCCCAACCACATACATACACTCCTTTTGACCAGATCCACATCACTTGGAAAGAGAAAGGCCAAGAGGAAATTATTGCTGCTTTAGACAGCAGCATAAATTTTCTTCCTATTTTTAACCTCGCTTTTAATTTAATAAGTTTTATGACCCTTATATTAAGTACATATGTTTTACAAGACATTGTGTCCCTTGAGTCACCCTGAATTTGCTCTACTATACTCGAGTTAAGTGAATGAATACTGGGCTTCTGATTTCATGTCACCCTGTGTTTGATCCTCATGAAATGCCTGTGTACCCTTCACAAACGTAGAGAGTGCCACTTAAAAGTCATGTAGAGGTCAGCACAGACTGTAGTCATAAATGAAATGATCTAGTGAAATGTTGTAAATGAATTGTAGTATTTTACATTTCAACTTTCTCTCCTACAGCTTTCAGGACAAACAATTAAGGACAGGGTAAATACTGGAACTGGTGTCCGGTCTTGACAATTGTCAGTGAAGCATAAACAAATTCTTAATACATTTGTTCTATAGTCAACCCAAAGGTATCCCCCCCACCTCAGGGAGAAAAATACTAAAGATTCAAAATGACAACCATGTCTCTTTGGAAATGTAAAATGTCATCAGTTTTCTTATATGACACATTCTATCATCATCTGTCTACAGACATTTGAAATTTAACATGGTTTTATTTGGATGTAAAGAAGCTTTGCTATCCCAACAAGAAGATGTTTTAAATAACTCAATAGTAACTCAAGACAAAGATGCTCATCTGTTGGAGAGCTGAGAAAACCACCTACAAGGTTTGTGTAGAGGAGGCTTTCCTAGGTTGTGCGCAGTAGGGGCTGGGGTCAGGACTAGCAAAAGAGAGTTATGGCTTGTGTTGTCTACAATTGTGTTGTAACAATCTAGCATTGGTGAGGAAGAAGCTTGTTGGTTTTTTTTTAAACTATGAAAATGTATCAGATCTTTACAAAAGATAGGTGGGTTAGGTTAATATTCAACTACAAAAGATAATAGTTGTTTTATAATATGCTTTATATGTTAGCTAATTTAACTCTCGTTTTGAAAAAGTGGCTTTTCTACACATGCCAAAGTTTACTAAATCAATAAGCTACTAAAAGAGCGTTTTAGGTCAGTGGATTAAGACTGAATCTAGCTCAAGATGGGAAGACTCATACTGTTCCAGTTCCTGTGCCAGAGCATAGAAGGCTGTACACCTTTGTTTACTGATGGATGAAATCCAACTCAAGAAGCCAGCAATTTCTTTTCTATTCACTTTGTTGACTTTTGTCCCACTCCAGTGACTTTGAACAGCATGGTCTCAAAGCATAGCTAGTTACTTATAGGACCTCCCTCAGAACTCTGCACAGCAATAGATTTTCATTTCACAGCCATGTGTGGCTCCAGCATTGATCTGTTGCCTGTGGTTTTATTGTTCGAGGAAACCATCCATTATTTTCAAAAGGGAAAAAAAAAGATCTCAGCCTTTCTATGTTTCATTTCAGGATGGGCATGACCCAAATATTAGACCCGCATGAAGCTGATTTAAATAAATACCTGACACCTTGTACACCATTTGTACTTAAGAGACTTTTTGTTTGGAGCTCTTGGAAAGAATTCTAGATTTCAATATCTAGAAAGTCTTGGTTCCTCAACTAAGTTACAGCCACACTGCTGAGAAATACAGGATGAGATAGAATGTTGGCATCAGGCTCCACAAAAACTAAGGCTCGCCATTTTAACCGTAGTAGAGAACTCCTGGTCACCTCCCAAGGGGCAAATCGATGTCAAGTTCTGCTGTCTGTCAGGATTAAGTGCCTGTTTGCTTTTTCGCTAACATGTGGTTTGAGAACAAAGCAGCTCAAATCTCCTCAGTCCTAACAAAGCATCTCAAATTGCTGAGTAAAATTCCTTAATCCTCCATCCTAATCTGAAAACACCAGCAGCATGGAACACCATGCACTCTTTCTGTGCTGTTCTCCACCCCACTCACCCCACCTTCACCATCCATGCCCACCCACCCCTCCTCAGCCTGACACTCCCAGTGTACAATTCCACAGCAGAATATTAGTAAGCTGGAAATTAGATAAGCTAGTCCAAGATCTGCTTGGCTGGCTCAAGATGTGTATACACACACACACACACACACACACACACACACACACACACACACATACATACACACACTTGCATATATATATATATGTATCTTGCATGCATATATATGTATATATACATGCATATATATGCATGTATGTATATATACACACTATATATTATTATATATGCACTGTATGTATGTGTCTATATGCATCTTATGCTATAGCTACTTCATTTAATGATTGAAAGGAAAATGGAATAAAACAGAGGATCCACCAGCCATGTTCATATGTCCTTGAGATCATACATATAGAACTACTATATATACCATAGGTTCTTTTGGTTGGTTGCTTGGCTTAAGTTTTGATTTTTTGAGATGAGGTTCCTGTGTGTGTAGCCCTGGCTGCCCTGGAACTAGCTCTGTAGACCAGACTGATATTGAACTCACAAAGATCCAAAGATCTGGGACCTTTTTTTTTTTTTTTTTTTTTTTTTTTTTTTAGTGTGTGGCTCCTTGCCCTGCTCATGGTTCATGTCATAAGTTTTTAGAGATATGTTTTAATTGCCATTTGAAGATATTTGTAATCTCCAAATTGAAAACTAGAAAAATATAACAATTTAACATAAAAACTTTAGAATAACTCTACAAGGAAAGAGAAGGAAGCAAACCAACTTCATGTGTTGAAAATATGAAAACTGTCTTTACTAATGTATAGTGAAAGAATATGCAATTGGAAAATATTTCTGTGTTTCTGTATGTTGTTTACACATTAAAGATGAAAACTTCACAGCTTTCTATTTGTCTTCTTTCCACTGAATAGAGTTGGACAATTCGAACTGCTTCTCTTTGCAAAATATTTACTATGCAAAAGGAATGTTATAAAGCCTTACTCTTTCCCCTCTAAAATATCCTTATGATTCCAATACTTAATTTGTTTGAGTTTTCTGGGTCAATTTGAGTTGAAAAATAGAATTATATATGCACTATATAAACACACTATATATATAAAATTTCCGGGTCAACTTGAGTTGAAGATAGAATTAAATCCTCTTCCTTTGGGGAATATTTGAAGCAGTTACCACATTGAGTTCAGATGTGTGGGAAAGCCAGTATGATTTTATTTTTCTATTTTCCTATAATAGTGTTGAACAAGATTCACCACAATAGATAGATAAATAAAAAAATAAAAATAAATAAATAATAGATACAAATAAATAAAAGTAGATAAATAATAGATAAAAAATAATAATAATAAAAGTAATAAATTTAGAAAATTCTATATCATCATCATCATCATGAAAATGTCATTGAATAGAATATCAACATCAAAGATGGATCCAAACAATTTGCTCTCAGTCTTTCACTATTCTCTTTTACCTAACACAAGAGAATTATATTAGTTACCTCTGCCTAGAATGGTCAAAATACCCAAGAAAGCACATTGAAGGTGGGAAGATTTATTCTGGGTCCTAGTTTCTGGGTCTGTGGTCAGGTAGGCCTGTATGCTTGAGTAGGACATTATAACTGCTCTATGTATGTGATAGAACACATCTCATTCATTTATCCCATTACTGACAGGAAGGAGTGGATGGGGAGAGGAGAGTGGATTCAAGTAGAACTTTCAAAGGCATCCATTCACTGCCCTGATTTGACCTCATCTTCCAAAATGTCCACCGTTTCCCATGGTAGTACTAGCCCTGGCAGCCCAAGAACCTGATGTAGTATGTGTATCATTGAAAAACAGTCTCAGGTTATAAGCAATAAAGTCAAGCTTCTCTATTGTTCAGTGCTTATAAGAAGTCCCCTGTGTTACATTCAGTAGTATCATGCCCCCATTTTCTTCTCAACTTTTCAATTTTCTACACTTCAGGTAAAGAAAAAGCACAAACAGCAAAGAAAGGAGCAGATGCAGTCACCCTAGTTGTAATGAAAGCCTGCATTAGCAACCACCTTTCTAAGAATTCCAAGATTAAAAAATCTGAATCTATGTTTGCCTGCATATATGTCTGTGCACCACAAATACCCACTGTTCATGAGGGCCAGAAGAGGGTATCAGAGATCCCTGTAATTAGAAATTTTGTGAGCTTCCATGTGGGTGCTGGGAATCAAACACAGGTCCTCTGGAAGAGCAGCCAGTGCTCTTAATGGCTAAGCATCTTCCCAGCCCTCTTTAACTTAATTTTCTATTTTTAAAAGCAACTGAAATTCAGACCAAGACACCTATTTTCTCTCAGTAAAGAAATAATTCTTATAAAATTACCTTTTCACAGTAGAAAAGGACTTTCCTCTTCAACTCAGAAATGATTACTCTTTAACAAATTAGGCTTTTCTTCTTTCCTTCTCTCCTTTCTTTTCTTTCTTTCTTTCTTTCTTTCTTTCTTTCTTTCTTTCTTTTCTTTCTTTCTTTCTTTCTCTCTTTCTTTCTTTCTTTTAGCTTACTGTTGTTTAAATGTCAGGAGTAGGGGAATCTGGGCAGTTACTGCAGCTCCTAATCCTTCAATCCCCATACATGAACCTGTACATTTCAAGCCAAAATTGAAGGCAATGGCCTTGGATGACCTAAAAGAGCACAGTCCAGAAAAGTCTCACGATACAATGGAAAGTACATGACATATTGTCAAGCTATCTGTGGTTGAATTCAAGTTCTGATCCCCGTGTGATGCTGAGTACATAATTGCCTACCTTCTTCCATTTCCCCTGCAAACTGAGGATAATGATCGGAATAAATAATGGGAATATTGAATTACATAAGATGACTAGAATACCATCTGACATTGATATGTAGTATATCAATGTCGACATTTCATTCTGTTAGGGTAATGCAAGATTAGCATCTTCTTTTTTATTGGATATTTTCTTTATTTGCATTTCAAGTGTTATCCCCCTTTCCTGCCCCCCAAAACTCCCTTCCCCATCCCCCTTCCCCTACTTCAATGAAGGTGCTCCCCCACCCACCCATCTTCTTCATCAAGTGTCATGAAGGTTTCTACAAAGGATAATCCTTGAAGTGGAATGTGGCAAGGTCTACCATTGGACAGTAGCGTATTTTGAAAGTTTAGAAGACACTCTAACCTCTTCTCAGGTAATGACTCTCCTACATAAGTCATACTGTGAATGAAAATCTTAGCGACCATTTCCAGTTATATGATCATGAGGTTAGGCCCCCAAACCCATTTCTCTATTCATTTTCTCATATCTCACAAATATAACTAATCTTAAATCCAAACAATGCTTCTAAACAGATGTTTGCAGATCCAACCAACCAATGGAAATGTACATGTGAATCAACTTAAGTATAAATGAATTAATTAAGCTTTCAGAATACATTGTATGAATGGCAGTATTGTCCCTGTCTGGAACATATTTTCAAAGAAAGTTTCTCTAATCATGTTTACATACAAACAAAAGTAACATGTAAGACATAGTTCCCAACACACAGTATCCTAGTACAAACTTCCCAGCTGACACAACTCCCAAACTCTTTATAAAGCCTCTCTATGTAGTGCTGAGCCAGTTCTCAACCATTTGGAGACTGACCATGTGGATGTCTACTCCACCACTTTATCCACTGTATAGTGGAGCTGCAGTCTTTGGAAACAGTTTTAAAATCAAGTAAAGAAAGAAAATTTAAAGTAACCTATAGACCTAATCAATAGGCAATTGGTGATCCAACTATGAAAACTTATTCTCTGTATGTATTTTTATGTGTTGGTTGGTGGCATTCACAGGCTATTTTTCAATACAAAGCATAAATTACAGGATCACACATATGATTTTATCTGACAGAACATATCTGTTTGTTTTGCATAAAAAAACAAAGGTCTGAGAGATAGCACACAAGACACTAAGTAGGATCATCTGTTTACAGAATTTCTCTTTCTCATTATTTTCCTGCTCTTTTATCTTTTATTTTTATTACTTAAACACAAGCCATATTGCCAGTTCTAAACTTTTTGTATGGCTAGAAGATACCTGTGTTAATGTTAATTAAATAGTCCAGAAGTTTGGAATACAGGAAGAACAACCCACAAACCACAAGAAACTCAAGAAGAAGGAAGACCAAAAGGTGGACATTTCATTCCTTCTTAAAAGGGGGAACCAAATACCCATGGAAGGAGTTACAGAGATTAACTATGGAGCAGAGACTGAAGGAAGGACAAGCCAGCCTAAATATAGCTATCTCCTGAGAGGCTCTGACAATACCTGACTAATACAGGTGTAGAGGCTCACAGCCATCCATTGAACTGAGTACACAGTCATCAATGAAGGAGTTAGAGAAAGGACCTATGGAGCTGAAGGATTTGCAGCCCCTTAGGACAAACAACAATATGAACTAACTAGTACCCTCAGAGCTCCCAAGGACTCAACCACCAACCAAGGACTATACATGGTGGGACTGATTGTTCTGGCAGCATGCGTATAGTAGAGGATTGCAAATTTGATCATCAATACAAGGAGAGGGCCTCGGCCCTGTGAAGGTTCTGTGCCCCAGTGTAGGGGAATGCCAGGGTCAATAAAGTGGGAGAGGGTGTGGTGGCAGGCACGGGGAGGGGGGAGGCAACGGGTTTGTTATTGTTGTTTTTGTTTGTTTGTTTGTTTGTTTTTTGGAGGGGAAACTAGGAAAGGAGAAATTTAGATGTAAATAAAGAAAATGCCTAATTAAAAAAATAAAATAAAATAAACAAAAGTTAAAAAAAAAAGTTTTTTTTTTATAACAACAAACCCTTCAACCTGCCAAAATCCTCACACCAATCAATACATAAATATACCCAATCCACACAAACATAAATACAGAAATAGAACTATTGGTAATAGTCTCTCATCACTAATAATGAGATCAATCATACAATAGTTCTGAAACTTCACAAAACATGAAAATCCTCTTGAGCATTTGATAAAGCACCAACTGCCAAACTTACAAAATCTGATGCAATAGGTCTGTTCTGGGACTTAAAAATCTGCATTTCTTGCAAGATCCCAGAAGCTATTGCTCCTACTGTTCAGAGACCACTTGGACAATGCTAACACATCTGTGCTCTCTTGCCAGAATAGTGAGAGTCGGAGGATGGCTAGATGCGGCCCATTCCCAGCACAGGTGTGCTCTATTCTACTCTGGGAAGAATATAAACAGCTGTTTTTTCTCTTCACAAGAGAAGAGAGAGAAAACGGAATTAGCCTGCAGATGAATGATTTAAGCTTTCTCTGGAGGGAACT
Source organism: Montemys delectorum (assembly GCA_019843815.1). Lineage (NCBI taxonomy): Eukaryota > Metazoa > Chordata > Mammalia > Rodentia > Muridae > Montemys > Montemys delectorum. Next base: position 12,845 of record JADRCD010238002.1, read on the forward strand.
GTGCTTGTATAAGGGTTATTAAGCACAGAGATGGACTAAGAGGGTTACCAAGAGGACACTTCAATGATCTGTGTCTCCAGAGGTTTGCAAAAATGTCCAAGTCTGTGTTGAGGGAAAGGAAGAAAGATCGTGCGTGGGTTCCACTCATATTTCAGGTGGGTCCAAACTGGTTCTACCTCCACTGGGGAGGCAGGATAAGAAAGTTTTATTTCCAGTCTCGCAGCCTGAGTTATAAGGAAATGTTTCATGTTTCCTCTCAGTTGAGTAGCTGATTTTCCTTACACCTTCTCCTCAAAGCAGAACAAATCAGCCTTCTGACACTCTACCTCCTATGCCAAAAGACACCAAACTAAGAGTTGACAGCTACCTCTTCAAACACAAAAGTCCAGACATCAACTCAGCCACACAACCAACAAGGGATAATTTATCCTGGATCCAAATGTTCAGAGAAACCTGATGGAAAATGAAAAGGATCTTAGTTAGGTACCCAGCAGAAGAAATCTTTAGTTGAAGTCTACTGCCAACTCTTTTCAGACTTTGGATATAACACAAGGCGCAGTCTATAACGCATCATCACTGTCCTCACTAGACACCCACAAGTCCCCAGGCTTCTCTCCCGGGACCTAGGAACACTGACCCACCACAGACTCCACCATTGTAATGGTTCCCTTCCTTTGCCAAGTCTTCTTGTGCTTTGCTGGGGTGTGTGTATGTGTGTGTGTGTGTGTGTGTGTGTGTGTGTGTAACATAGAGTATCCATAAATGAGGGAAACTATGTCGTCTATCTTTCTAAATCTGTCTTGGTTGTCCAATATGATTATTTCCATTTCCCAGTAAGCAACATAATTCCATTCTCTTGTAAGACTGAATAAACTCTAACACATATGTAGATAACTAATTTTCTTTGATCATCTAAAAACAGATATGTTGACTGATTTTCTAACTTGGTTAGTGTGACTGACTAATGCTATCGTAAACATGGATGTGTTCAGGAATCTCTGTGGTGTGTGGACTTTGAGTGTTTTAGGGAAATACCTCACAGTGTTCATATATATTTCTCTATTTTTAGTTTTTGTGAAGCCCCTTCATGTTGATTTCCATAGTAGCTTCAACAATTTACATCCTCCCCCCAGGAATGTGCTCATTTATCTGATTTGGGGGGGGGGGGTTAGGATGTTTAGTTTGGGGATACATTATATAGTCTCGATAATTCTAGATCTTAACGTCTAGTCAGATATATGTGTAGCAATGATTTCCTACAATTCTTTAGGCAGCCTCTCTACTTGCATAGCTATTTTCTTTGCTAGGCAGAAGCTTTTCAATGTCATGATTACTCACTTTATTATTATTATTATTATTTTGCCTGAACAGGTCTTTTTAATAAAGTCCTGACCTCTGCTTGTATCTTGAAGTTTCTCCTACCTGTTCATTCTAACAGTTCCTGGTTTTACATTAGTGTCTAATCTGTTTTGAATTGTTTGTATAGAATGAAAGACATGGAGCCCTTTTCATTCTTCATCATGTGGACACTCAGTCTTCCCAGTACTGTTTATTGAGAAAGCTGTCTTCCCTAACCCCATCCATGAATATTTTAGCATTGTCAAAATTCAGAAGAATTTTGTTGTGTGGATTTAATTATAGGTCCTCTATATTATTCTGTTAATCTATGTGTTTGTTTAGGGTACAGACCACACTGTTACTATACTTATGAGGTATGACTTGAAGCTGGATATTATGATAACTCCACCATTCTTTCTGAATAGGAAAGCATTCACTGTCTGGTACTTTTTGTGTTTCTGTATGAAATATAGGATTGATTTTTTTCTAGTTCTGTGAAGAATGTCACTGGAATTTAATCAGAGGTCACTTTCTGTAACAGCTATTTTGTTTATATTAATTGTATATTCTGATCCACGAATCCAAGATGGCCTTTCCATCTTCTAGTGTCTTCTTAAGTTATATTCCTCAGGATTTTAAATTCAACTTTATAAAGATCATTTCTGTTGCGTAGGTTTGCCCATAGGCATTATTTTGAAGCTGTTCTAAATGGGATTATTAGTTTTTCACCATCTTCGTTGTTAATACATAGGAATGCTGGTGATTTTTATATGTTGATTCTGTATCCTTCTACCTTCCTGGAAGTATTTATTAGCTCTTAAAATCATCTGGCAAATTATTTAGGATCTCTTATTCCAGGACTATAGAGCTGAAAATTAAGAAAATTTTCATTTTTTTCTTATATGTATCCATTTTGTATCTTTTTCTTGTCTTATTTCTTTAGGCAAGGTTCTAAGCATTCTGCTGATTCAGAGCAGAGGGAGAGTGTATTGCAGATCTTAGAGGAAAGGCTCCCTGTTTTCCCACTGGAATTACTTCAAGTATAGGCTTATTGTACATACTCTCTATTCTGTTGAGGTGTATTTGTTCTGCCCCTTGTTTCTTTGGAGTTTCTATTACAAAAGGATAGGGACTCTGTCAAATGTTTTCTATTGAAATAATAATGTGATCTCTGTCCTTGACTCCATTAATGTAATGCAGTGTACTTATTGATTTGCATGTTGAACCATCCTTTCACCCCTGAAATGAAGCCCACTTGATGATGTTTGGAGTGACCTTTTTGCTACGCAGTTGAATTTAGCCTGTAAGTAGTTTGTTAAAAATCTCTGCTCTTGTGTGTGTGGTATCATTATCTGGTTTTAATTTCAAGGGACTATTGGCCTTAAAATATGTTTGGTAGCATCATTTCCCTTTCTAGTTTATGGTTTGGAAAATATTAGTGTTCGTTCTTCCTTAATAATCAGGTAGAATTTAGCAGCGAATCAATCTGAACCTTGAGAGCCTTTTTATTATTGTTTTAATTTCATTATTTATAATAGATCTGTTTAAGTTGTTTATATCCTCTTGGCTTAATTTTGGTAAGTCACATATGTCTATAAATTGACCCAATTCTTTTAGATTTTCTAATGTATTCAAGCACGGGCTTTAAAGTATATTCCCACGGCCCTCTGTAGTGCGATGGTGGTATCTGCTGTAACGAGGCCCTCTCATCTCCAATTTTATTACCGTGTATCTTATCTCTACGTTACTGGGTAGTTTGATGAAGGGGCTTATTAATCTTATTTATCTTTTCAAAGAACCAACTCTTGATTTCATTGATAATTTGCATTGTTCTTTTTATTTTTATTTTGTTATTTTCTGCCTCGAGGTTTTATTATTTCTTTCTACATATAGACTTGGGACTGGGTTTGTTCTTGTTTCTCTAAAACCTAGAGGTACATCATTAAATTATCTATTTAAGTTTTCTTTGGTGCTTTTTGGTTTTGTTTGTTTGTTTGTTTGTTTGTTTGTTTTCAAGGCAGGATCTCATTATATAGCTCTGGCTGTTCTGGAACTCATAATGTAGACCAAGCTGGCCTTGAACACACAGAGATCTGCCCACCTTTGTCTTGTGAGTGCTAAGATTAAAGGCATGCACCATAATAACCAGCTTCTTTGGTTTTATTAATATAGATATTTACTGCTTTAAATTTCCCTTTTAAAATTTCTTTCATTATATCCTACAGGTTCCACTATCTTACATTTTTAGCTTCATTAAATTGTAAGAATTTTTTACTTTTCACCTTAGTTTCTTTAATGAAACATTTATCATCTATAGTGTTGTTCAATCTCTATGACTTGTAATTTTCTGTAGGTTCTTTTAATGTTGATATATATATATCAGTATTATATACCTACATATATATATAAATGTATATATATATATATATATATATATATATATATAGTGCTTGAGTGAATGGTTTAACAGATATCTGTTAAATCCATTAGATCTATAATGTTATTTAACTCTGACTTGTGTTTTTGTCTGAATGATCTATTGGTTTGAATGGAGCATTGAAGTGACCCACTACTATTGTACTGAGGTCACTCTGTGTCTTTATATCCAATCATGTTTGTTTTGGAAAATTGAGTATACTAACCAGGAAGCTAATTCTAGAAAACAGTATGTAACCAGTTGGTACATCCACACTTAGACTTTTAATTTGCTCTCAATAGATTATTCCTTAGTCAATATGAAGCTACCTTTGTCTCTTCTAATTTTCACATTTCATTCTTTTCTTATTATTTTTTAGTAATGGTTCACTATGGAATATTTCTTAGTATGTATCTTTCAACATTAATTTATGTATTCTTTAGCTTTGTTTCCAGCTCATTTCTATGGAAAAAAAATGGAAAGACCTCAGAGATCTTCTAATTGGCTTGCCTTGGTGTGATGATAAAACTAAGGGTCAAAACACTAGGTGATTCCAAATCCCCAAATTAGCACTTTCATAGGTAAAATCAAGAATCTACGTTTCTTCTCCCTGCCACCCTAAAAGAAGCTTTAATAGCTTTTGGATAATTACTGCATGCAGAATGTCTTCAAATTATAACATTTCCAGGAATTATTTTATCTGCAAGTGAAGGAAGCTAATTCTAGAAAATGTCAAAAGAGCAAGGTAGCACTTGCTTATGCCACTGAACCCTCAGCCTCAGACATTCTGGGCATGCGATCAGAACTTCTGTTGGTTTCCTTGCTTTTTTGTGAACAGACTTCATATATCAGTTCTCTCTTCTTTACAGAGTCAGGCTAGCACTGCCGAAGGACTGTAACAATTAGAACTATTCCAAACTGAAGATCAACACGACCTACCAAGTGGAGGCTTTTTTTTTTTCCTCACTTAGCAAGAATTCTGAAAGTCATAAAACAAGATTGGCACAGCCACCTGAGCCAACCTCCATAATCCAAAGCCTTTCCAGTTTCTGCTTCATCACTCTTACCCAACTTAACATGGGCCCTTGCCAGGAAAATTTCAGGAAAAGAAAAGTGAACCGTGAAAGGTCAAAATCACTGATTCACTGAGCATGATCTTTTTTGTTAAGACAATGATGTTTTTCCAGAAGTGTCACATCATAGATTTCCATTTGGATCCTATTGACCGTATACTTGGTGGATTTAAACTTCAAACGTGTGTGTGTGTGTGTGTGTGTGTGTGTGTGTGTGTGTGTCTGTGTGTGTGTCTGTGTGTGTGTGTGTATGTGTGTCTGTGTGTGTGTCTGTGTGTGTGTCTGTGTGTGTGTGTGTGTATGTGTGTCTGTGTGTGTGTGTCTGTGTATGTACGAAGAATGGCAGAATGCATGTGTATGTGTATGTACATATATATATATATATATGATCTTCTTCAAAGGGAAATATTGAAAGAATAAATTTTGGATTGACAATCTGTCTTCTATGAAGACATTTTTATATTTTTTTTCCAATTAGATAAATTCTGGGGAAAGTCATTAGTGGCTTAGTTGGTTTATATGGTCCCTGTGTTCTTCTCTGGGTGAAGAGGTTTGGGGTATTATAATTCATAGCTCCAGGAAGAATCCAGTAGACAAAGATGTCCAGTCTAAGGAGGAGACATAATTGTGAGAACAAGGGATAGGCTGTTCAGCATGCTAAAAAAACAGCTGTGGAGTCCAAACAGCATGAAGTGTAACTATAATTCAAGAATCCGGTCAACATTTGATCAGGGCTGTGGATTTTGAAAAGCATCAAGAATTTCATCTAATGGCACGCACAACATTTTCTACATCCCCAGGGAACTGCAGTTAAAGGCAAATTCTGAATATGAAAAATATAAGCTAGCACACCCATTTGTCAGGCGCATCATTTCATTGCCTGTGGGTGAGTAATAGGCCAAGGCTGGGGATCCAGTGGCTCATCCGGCGATATCTTCAATCATGTTAATTAAATTAATATGACCCTCACTAATGAAAACCACAGAATCCTATTTTGGTTTCTATCAGCACATGCATTCTGATAATTTAGTCCTGTCAGACAGTACACCCATCCCCAAAGAGACTCCATGATCACCCTGTCAGATGGTTCAACCCATCCCCAAAGAGGCTCAGTCCTCACAAAATCATCGTAATTTAAAGCATTTTTCTACACAAACCTAACAAAGAAAGTAAATTTAATTTCAGATGAGCAGTAAAGAAAATCGAGAGTCAGAGGCTGGAGACGGTTTTCCCCAAGCATCCTGTTTTCTCTTTCCATTTCTTAACTTACAGTCTTCTTTGACGTGTTTTCGAAATGATTAGTCACATGAGAAAATACTTAAATGACCATATCACAAGGTAAAAGATTTATTGCCTAAATTACATTAAACAAATTCAGTATGCTGTGCATATGGAAATTAGAAGCCTTCAAATTATATTTGAGGCAGTAAAATGTCTCTTAAAACACATAGTTTCCGTTTGCAACAGTGTTAGGTTTTTTTCTCTATGCATGCTGCAGCAGATTTTTCAGAGTATCCAAGTTAAAATGAATGACTTAGTCCTTGGGTCAGAGAAATAATGGGTTACTGGCATAATTAATTTTATGTTTAATTACTATAGAATGAAACAATTCAGCAATATCCAATCAATCCTTAGAATGACAGACCAGAAGGTCAGCAGTTGCTAAGTCAATTGTTTTGAAAGAAAAATTTATGTCAGGTTCTCTTTTATGTGCTATGGAAAGAAATTGGATAAAAGTGGCCAAGCAAACATTAATTAATTGTATAAATATAATCTGGTTGTCGTGCTAAATCACACAGGCAGTGAGACTATTCTCAGTACAGAAGACATGCATCTCCTGAGTTTCAGTGGCAGGCTTTGCCCTACCCCCATTTCTATGTTGTACACAGCTGAGAGCCTTGAAGTCAAATACTAACATCTCTCAAATTATTGTTTTCTAAAGTTTGAATTGACAACCTTTGGAAAGGGGTTATGGTTCCAGTCCATTTCCTTCCATGGCCACACATCAGCATGGAGACTGGGACTTATTGACCTCCCACCTCCTGCTGCCCCCCTCCTCTTTGGTTTCCCATTAATAGCAGAAAGGGAACTCAAACTATTTCCCGGCATCATTCTTCTAGTCACTGGATTGATCAGCCTATATGACTCATGGCTGCAGAAAGAGGCCCACGTTGCCTGTGAACACTCAAAGAGTTATTTATCCTAGATTTTTTTTTTATGCCGACAAATGTTTCAGGGTTTAATGCATTAAATACTCACTCATTTGACTCAGGAAAATATCAGCATTACATCTGCTGAATTGAGGTTAACCTGAGTCAACCAGTACCACTGTACTTTTGCCTTGGGATAATCTTTTCGCCTCTGTTACAACCATTGTTGGAGCTGTCCTCAAAATATCCTAACTTCTTCCTCTCAATATTCCTTTTCTGAAACCAGAACATGAAGTGACAGCCATGTGCAAAGATCATGGTGGAAACTTATTTTTGCACTCTGGGATAGATTTCCAAGGGAAGAAAGTCTGGAGTCCCTTCCATTCCATCCCATCCACCAGGTCCTTGAAGACACTTTTGAGAAGTTCAGGAGTGAACAGGTCAGACTTTGGCATTCCACTTACCATAAATAGTTAATTTCTAGGGTGGGAGAAAATTAAAATGAATGTAGGTGAAGTTCCTGGTGAGGTGCTTGAGTTGAGAATGTAAGGGATATTAACATGGAGCTAAACATGTCCTGGGGTTTTTGTTTGTTTGTTTGTTTGCTTGCTTCCTTGCTTGCTTGCTTGCTTGCTTGCTTGCTTGCTTGGTGCAGGTCCTCAGAATGTTGATCAGAGAGAGATTCACACAGAGGGAAAATTCATTGGGCTTATAATTTGTAAGCTTTTTAAAATATGCAATCTTATGGTGCAGTCCAAGCTGGCCTTAAGTGACAGTCTTCCTGCCTTTGCCTCCTGGTGTTGTCACAGTGCAGTCACTTTAGACCTCCTGACATAACACTGTGGGTTCCACACTTTTCTCTATATACTCTATATTCAGGAGAGGTACTGAACAATTACAACTTTGAAGTAAGGTCCTAATTTTCTAATGCATAGACCTCATCTAGGAGATGAGAGTAAGTATGTCTCTAAGAGAACCTGTGTCATAAAAGCATGCATAAGCAGCTGCTTCTTTCTGCATCAATGAAGAATTTTCACATATGCTAAATTGATCTGCAAGGGTTGTAACCCAATTCAACCAAGAACTCTGAATGTATACTTTGCCCATTGGCCTGTTAGTGACATGATGTACCTTGAAGCTATGTGTTTAACAGTGTTTACCCATAAAAAGCTAAAATAGCCTTCATCTACATGGAAACAAGATATTGCTGCCAAAATATGTGTGTGCACTTATCAAGTTGGCCCTGATAAGGCATTGTCTAAACAACATCAGATTATCCAAGATGCCAAGAACCAATAAGAGTCTCAGAGCACTTATTTTCCTTGTGTCATGATGAATTATTTAATGAAACAACGTGGTTGAATATTTTTAATCACGGAGAAACTGTGATAACAAATTCCTATCTTCAGAATAATCTGTGAATTATTTCTTTCAGTATAGAGACTGCTCTCAGTAATAAATGGATTGTTACACTGGACTAATAGTTTCAAAACTCCAGGTTGAGATCTAGACTTTGAAAGTAGGATTTCTAAACACTCTAGATAGAGCTACACTTCAATAGTGCTCTCTAAATAAATTTAGCCAACATCAGGAATAGCAATGGGGGAACTGACTAGATTGAAACTATCAAAGTACATTCCTTAAAAGGCCACTGGAGAAATCAACCACTAGTACTCTGGCGAAACTATGATACAGTACATGCTGACTCAGCCTTTGATACCTTATCATTGTGCTATAGCATATTTGGGACCACATAGCTAACGAACCAACTGGGCAAACACTCAATTCTAGAAACCTCTAGAGAATTCATCCACATCTGCTTGTTATGGGAGACTCATGGAGGAGTATTTATACCATAGAATAACACTGAACGCTTAACATGTTTCCTTGCAACTAAGAAGCTATCAATTACTAAAATTCTACTCCTTAATATTATGTAGGTATTTATTTTTGCATTGGAAATCAAGTAGGGGGCCCTGTGTGTTTTCTATATGTAGGTGTTCCCACAGGAACCTATTTCTTTAGCTCAAGAATCAAGATCATTTCATAAACAACTAAGAAAAAGAATATTGCTAATTTTATTTTTTTCATGGCATTTTTGAGGATATATCTTTATTTCGGATATTAAGAGGTATAAAGAATGTGTCTTACAATGGATCTTTCTTTCCAGTTAAAATGATTTTTGTTTTTAAACATATTGTACAGATCTTAAGCCTTTTATAATTTAATATGGAAAAAGATAATATAATTTTGCTTCTTTAAAAAAAATTCCTACTCTCTTCGGCCAAATGAACATAAGATGTCAAAGTAACTTTTCGATGCTGATAGAAATACCAGGATGGAGGACATATGAGTCAGGAAAAGGGTATAAAACTATGTGCTTTCTGACATAAAGCTGTCAATTTTTTCCCATTTTTGTGCTAGCCAAATACATAAATGTGTAATTGCTGATGAAAATGTAAAACCCGACTTTCTTTCCAATAACTGTCCAAAGCATGACCCAACAGGAGCACACAGGACACAGGAACAGTGGAGCTTCTAGAGACAAGATCCTTCCAGTCTCCATCTGCACCCCAGAGCTAATGCTGTCCCACAGCCCTCAGCACCCAAACCTCACCCAGGAGAGAGCTGGTCTCCCCGGGAGTGCTGACACACATAAGAGCACAGGATCACAGATCCATAGTAGAGACAAGCTCCAGTCAGAGACACAAAGAACAACTAACACCAGAAGTAGACAAATGGCAAGAGGCAAGCACAAGAACTTTACCAAAAGAAACCGAGTCTGCTTGGAATCATCAGAACCCACTTCTCCCACCACAGCAAGTTCTGGATAGCCCAACACACTGGAAAAACAAGATATGGATTTAAAATCACATCTCACGATGATGACAGAGACTTTAAGAAGGACTTAAATAACTTCTGTAAAGAAATACATGAGAACACAGGTAAAGACATAGAGGACCTGAAAGAGGAAACAAAAAAATTCATTAAAGCCTTACAGGAAAACACAACCAAACAGGTGAAGGAATTGAACAAAACAATCCAGGATCTAAAAATGGAAGTAGAAACAATAAAGAAATCACAAATGGAAGACAGGCTTAGAGATAGAAAACCTAGAAAGAAGTCAGGAGCCATAGATACAAGCATCACCAACAGAATACAAAACATAGAAGAGAGAATCTCGGGTGCAGAAGATATCATAGAAAACTTTGACACAACAGTCAAAGAAAGTGTAAAAGCTCCTAACCCAAAACATCCTAAAATTCCAGGACACAATGAGAAGACCAAACCTAAAGATAATAGGTATAGAAGAGAGCAAAGATTCCCAGATTAAAGGACCAGTAAATATCATCAACAAAATTATAGAAGAAAACATCCCTAAACTAAAGAAAGAGTAGCTCAAGAAGCCTACAGAACTCCAAATAGATTGGACCAGAAAAGAAATTCTTCCCACCACATAATAATCAAAACATCAAATGCAAAAAAATCAAAGAAAGAATATTAAAAGCAGTAAGGGAAAAAGGTCAAGTAACATATAAAGGCAGACATATCAGAATTACACCAGACTTCTCATAAGAGACTATAAAATCCAGAAGACCCTGGGCAGATGAAATACAGACTCTAAAAGAACATAAAAGCCAGCCCAGGCTACTATACCTGGCGAAAGTCTCAATTACGATAGATGGAAAAACCAAGATATTCCATGACAAAAACAAATTTACACACTATCTTTCCACAAATCCAGCTCTACAAAGGATAACAGATGGAAAACTCCAACACAAGGAGGGAAACTACACCCTAGAAAAAGCAAGAAAATTATCTTTTTTTAACAAACCAAAAAGAAGATAGCCACATAAACATAACTCCACCTCTAACAACAAAAATAACAGAAAACAAAAATCACTTTTCCTTAATATCTCAATATCTATGGACTCAGTTCTACAATAAGAAGATATAGAGTAACAGACAGGATTCATAAAGACCCAACATTTTGCTGCATACAGGAAACACACCTCAGTGACTAAGACAGATACTCCCTCAGAGCAAAAGATGGGAAAATTTTTTCCAAGAAAATGATCAAAAAAGACAAGCTGTAGTAGCCATTATAATATCAAATAAAATCAACTTTCAACCTAAAGTTATCAAAAAAGATAAGGAAGCACACTTCATACTTATCAAAGGAAAATTCTACCAAGATGAACTCTCAATTCTGAACATCTATGGTCCAAAAGCAAGAGTACCCACTTTCATAAAAGAATCTTTACTAAAGCTCAAA
>JADRCD010238003.1:8063-39835 GCA_019843815.1 Montemys delectorum
AATTCTCCTCTCTCTCTCTCTCTCTCTCTCTCTCTCTCTCTCTCTCTCTCTCTCTCCTTCTCTCTTTCTCCTTCTTTCTCTCTCTCTCTCTGACCTTCTCCCACCCTCCCGTTGTCTCCCTCATAGATCCCAGAATTCCCCTTACCCAGGGTGTACCATCCAGACTACAACCTCTCTCTCCCAAAGCCACCAAACAAGTCCACTCTCTCCCTCTTCTGAAGGCCTCCCTCCAGTGGTCCAGTCTGATCTCAGGGAGGAAGGCAGCTGTACAGAGAGGGCCTCCCTGGGCGACCCTCTGTGTTTTACGTGGGGTCACACCTTTTGGGCGATCCACCTGTTCATGATTGTCTTTTCTTCCTTAAAGAAGCAGAAAGACTTTTCCTGGGGGGTTGGGTCTTCAGTCTTGAAGGTTGTTCCATGATATAAAGCTTTGATTAGATACGATGCTCATGGCTTCCACTTGCTAACCTGTCCTTTGTTGTGGAGGGATCAGTTATGCTCCTTACCACGTAGGAGAGGAAGAAAGAGTCCTCTCCTGCAGTGACAACCTCATATCTATTTACCTCTTGGTTGAATGTTTTTGGCTGCTCCCATATGTGTCCCTTGGATTTTTATTTGTTTGTTGCAAGGTAGAGTCTCATTGTAGCCCATGCTAGCCCGAAGCTACTAACCTCTCACATACACTATCAAACAAACATGGATCTCGTCATGACTATCTAGCAGAACAACTTGGCAGGATGATGGGGCTAACGTCCCACTTCAGGCTAGGATGTTGCCCTTCTAGTTCTGACGGGGGGGGGGGGGATGCTGATGAACACTTATACACACAACATGTTAATTCCATACACATTTCCATACACCTTGTGACACACACACACACACACACACACACACACACACACGCACACGCGCACACACACACGGGGGGTGGGGAGAGAGAGGGAGAGAGGGAGAGAGAGAGAGAGAGAGAGAGAGAGAGAGAGAGAGAGAGAGAGAGGAGAATGGATCATAAAGGCTTTGCTGCTGGCAGCCTTGCCTCGGAGAGGATGGACACAGAACAGCAGTACAATGTCAGAAGAGTGAAAAAGGAGGTCAGAGAAGATGCCTGGGAACCGGAAAAGCCAGCCTCGGGAAGAAAGCGCCACTTAAGCTTGATCTGAAGGATTTATGAACGCTCATGCACTAAGCTGGGCTGGGTGGCAGAGGCCCATAATCTCAGATATTTGATGGCTGAGTCTCGAGGATCAAGAGCTCCAGGTTACTGGGTGTGGTGGCATATGCCTAAAGCTACAACCTTTGGGAAGTGGAGAAAGGAAGGTCAGGAGTTCAAGGTTAGCCTCTGCGGTACATAGCAAGGATGATCTCACACAGCTTGAGGTAGGTGAGATAACATCTCTTAAAACAAAGGTCAAAGGAATACTAAGACAAGCCCGGGCAATCTAGTGAGACTGTTTCAAAATATAAATAAAGACAAAGCTCAAGGACAGATAATTTGCCCAGCAAACCCGGCATTAATCCCAGGCACTACCGAGGAAGGGCACTTCCAGCTGGAGAACAGTTCGAGCAAAGCCACAGACGATTTTGGTTGACCAGATATGCAGATGTACAGCAAAACCAGGGATGGCCACCAGAGCCTTGGGAACGGAGGCCTGCTGAGTTTCTCTTCAGACAACAGGAACAGACTTCCCAGAAGGCAAATCAGAGTTCTAATATTGTTTAAGAAATTAGATATGGTCTGGCTGGCCTGGCACTCATTAGATAAAACAGCCTGCCTTAGGATTTGTGGCCATCCTCCTGCCTCTGCCTCCTGATTGCTGAAGTAACCCTAGCTGGTTACGGAATTAGCACAATGCATCTATTTTACACAGATTAACAGAGTATTCCTTTAAGAGCTTGGAGGGGGCCCTGCATTTGTCCGTGCAGGCAGGGATCCACAAAGAGATGAGAACGGAAACACTATTCAGAGCGACCAGGTCAAACCTGGACAGACTTTGGGGACTCTAGGGATGGGTGGGCCATTGGCAGAGTATTTAAAACACATTACAGTTTGGGAAGAGGTTTCCAGGCAGTGATCATTCGTAATAAAGCTTAAGGTGTGAACACATAGAACTTCCTTCACAATGCATTTGTGACCCTGAAGGTGAGTCCCAGAGCTAAAAGACCTAGAATCTAAAGTCTCTGACCGATAACATAGAGGTGGGTCTGCAGGCTATAAACTACACATGACATCGCCCCTTAAGGATGGGTAACGGTCTAGGGAGAGAAGAGTCTAGGATAATCCTTCTGGGGGATTTGGCTGAGGTCTGCCTCTATAGCAAAAGGTGGCTGAAATCTGCCTCCACAAAAGGTCAAAAGGCTACCAGAATGTTAATAAAATCCACTCCCAGCCTTCTAAGGGTGGCGGGTATGAAGGGGGGCGGTATTTTTATCTTCTCCATTGAAAGGAGGCACATGAGTGTTTCACATTCCTGGTTTCCCAAGTGCTGTTCTAATCAAGTCTGACGGCTTTGGGATTGTTATACTTAAAGGAGAAGCTCCCCTTGGGTGTAGAGTTGGGGTGGAGTACGGCGTGCAGAGCCTGGGCTGCAGAGACAGGGTGGGAAGCATGTGGCGTCTGTGCTAAAGGGATGACAGAGGGAAAGGGAGGGCTGTTTCTATAGGACATCGTGACTATTGCCAGAGCCTGGGGACCTCCCTGCAAGGGCAGGTTCAGGCAGGTTTGGGGAGCACGCTACAGGGATTTCATGCAGACTCCAAGTAGGGATTTCTATGGAGGAGTTGGATACTCAAGTTGGAGAGTAAAGGAGAGGTCTTGAGTGACAGCAGCTCAGAATCAGCCTCTGAATGTAAAGGAGACACGGTGGGGTAAGTAACAGGAGAGGACCCTGGAGAGTCACAGCTGGTATCAAATCCTTTCGCTGGTGGGAGCCAGCATGCAGCTTAGTCTGTGTGCTCCATGATCTCATGTGGAGACTGGAGCTGGTAAACTGACCTCATACAACAGTCAGAACTCAGAATGCCTGGTAGCAAGCTAGGACACAGAAGTAGTAGATAAAAGGTGCCTCTCATCCAGCAGCTGAGACCACTGCATAGCAGAGGAGGGGCAGAATGTAGCTGGAGCACCGGGGAACTTGAGACAGTGACGTCTTGAGACAGAGAAGCAAAAAAGCCAACCCAGAGACCAAGAGGAGCCCTAACAATCAGAAGACAGATGTGGCAAAGGGAGGTGATCCCTCCAAATCAGAGAGGGCTTTCCTGGTGTGCTTGATGCCTTCGTAAAGAATTGGCTGGAAGAGGGGGAGGGGGAGGAGGAGGAGGAGGAGGAGGAGGAGGAGGAGGAGGAGGAGGAGGAAAAGGAAGAGGAGAAGGGGAGAAGGAATACAGGAAACTTTCAGAGTAAAAGAATGCAGCAGCTGAATGCAGAGGTACAAGACTTAAATTCTAGCGCTTGGGAAGGCTAAGCCAGGAGGATGCTCTTGAGGGAGTGGAGCTCAGAGGTAGAGCTTGTTTCATGCACATGAGCTTGGATTCATTTTTTCCGGACTGTGAGTGTGCCGGCCCACACACTCCTACACACACGCATGCACACACATTCGAGCGCACACACACTGTCAATGGCATACAAATAGATGGAAGTTGCTTTAACATCACTCATCCCCACTAAAGGAATACATATTTTCACCTTTATAGTGGTAAAGATGGCAGACACCATTTGGTAACAGCCAGTGTTGGACAAGACACTGAGACCCGGGGCCACTGCCATGCTCTATGAGTTGGAACATTCGTGCCACTTTTATTTTTCCTTGACATAACCAGTTATCACAATGTGTCCAAACTGCAAATGCTGGTATCCTTGAGCCAAATTTTACACTTCTAAGAATTTGCCCCATAGCAACCTCACAAGTGTACAGAGCTGTCACTTCTGCCATTCTAATTATCATGAGGGTTAACAAACAAAAGAAAAACCAGAAGCAAGCTAACTGTTGGCCAGACAACAGTTGTTGAAGTGAAATGTAGTCCATCCTTACAACTGGGGTGGCGGGGACTGGAAGGGGAAGGGTAGTGGTGGAAATACAAGTGCCTTAGAAGACGCGTGCATGTGTCAGCATTGGATAAGTGGAGGCCAGGGGTGAGAAGTCCCTGGCTGTAGCATGGGCTGACAATATGCAGAGACAGTTCAACACAGCTTTGTTTTGGTTGGTCAGGGAGAGAAGCCGATGCTGTGTAACTCGACCCTTCTCCCCGGCCCCATCAATCTTTAATAATCCTTTAAACATCAGGATATATTTGGTGTGATTGGATTTCTTGTAAATGCTGGTCAAAGGGCTGAGTTCTGTGTCAAGTGTGGCATGGAGCTAGAGAGTCAGCCAAACAGATGAGATGGATGACCAACATCTGGATCACAGATGCTTATGTATACAGAAACATTTCCTTGACATGCATGCAAAACTCTGTTACCAGGGTAACCTCTAGGGAGTGAGAGCTAGGTGTATGGTCCAGAGGTGACTTTGAGCTTTCCAGGTCATACTTTGTTGGCAATTTTACTTTTTATTCTGTTTTATTTTATTATTTATTTATTTATCGAGCCAGGGTCTTGCTGTGTAGCTCAAGAAGGGTAATCCTCTTGCTGCTTCTGCCTCCCTTGTGCTAGGGTGACAAGCACATGCCCACACACTTGCACATATTTTTACTTCTAAAATTACTTTAAAAATTTTTCACCATTCAGATGATACACTAGGAAATTGTGAGGACTCCTTGCCAAGTTGAAAATAGCATCTCAGCTTTGCCCCAGATTTGATATTTGCATCACTGTGAGAACCCACCATGATTCTGAAAAACAGGTATGAAGATGAGACCAAGGCTGCAAAAGGTTTTGGGAGGAAAGTTAATATTCTACTGAGGGATACTACAGCATCAGCAATACCCTGAGCTCCAGGACAGAGGAACTGTCTTCTGAATTATATATTTCAATTCTACCATATCCAAGCCCCGCTTGAACATGCAAATACTTCAACTGAAAGCACATGGCTGATCTAAAATACTCAAGCAGAGAAATAACCCCAGATGCATAAATCCCAATTCAGTAACATAAGAAACAGGGGGGGAAAAAAAAAACCAAGAGAACCCCTGAAGTAATGTCATCTGGTGAGAATGAGTGAGATGGATTCCTGAGTAGAAAAGTCAGAAGAATTCTTGTAGTGTGTCCTAAGAAATGAAAGAAGAAAGCAAAATCGTGATCGAGAGGCCAAACAACCAAATAAAATAAGAAGACGATGTAACATATGTAAGAAGAATTCAGCAAAGAGAAAGGGATCCTGGAGAAATGCCGGAGATGAGAAACATAAATAAGATCCATGAGAAGTCTCTCCAATAGAAAGGGGTAAGGAGATGAGAGCATCTGAGCCCGAGGACGAAGTGGGAGACGGCAGCAATCAAACAGATGCAGACAAAATTACACGGAGGGCCCCGTGTGAATAGCGAAGTACATGCTGTCCTCTGAAGACACAGGGATATGGGTTGCAGAGAGCATTTTTAAACAACTCAGAAGCGGAAAACTCTCAGAATTAGGAAAAAAAAAAAGATGGCAATGCAAGTCCAGGAGGCTTTTATGACTCCACATAGAAAAACCTGGAAAAGAACCTCCCTTACATTACAATTAAAATAATAAACACACAAATCAAAGGAAGTATATTAAAAGAGGGAAAGAGAGAAATGCAGGCTTGCACATGAGGGCAGGTTGTCAGAGTGACAGCAGTTCCTCAACAAGACTTTAAAAGCCAGAAGGTCTTGGAGTGATGTACTTCAATCTCTGAAGGGCAACATCTGTCAGTGCAGACTCCAATACCCAGCAAAGCTACCTATCATAACTGAAGAAAAAAAATTAAAGCTTCCTGTGATAAAAATGAAGGAATTTATAACATCTAAGGCAACTCTGTAGATGATGCTTGAATGAATCCTTCAGGCTGAAGAGAAAAACTAATCTATCCATGAGACCATAAGAAAAGAAAAAAAAAAAACATGCTAAACAAACAAACAAGAGCAGGAGGAAAACAGCAAACAGTGCAGTCCACCAGGTGCCAGGCAGCAATGCAGGCCTTTCAATAACAATTATGAATATCAGTGGTCTCAATCTCCCAGCCAGAGGCACTGACTGGTAGATTGGACAAAAAGAGCATCAAACCAGCCATTTATTTTCTGAGTCCAAAACCCACCTCATGACAAAAGATGATTGCTACCCTAGGGAGAAAGGATGGAAAAAGTGCCAAGCAGGTGGACCTAGGAGACTAGAAAATTCTAATATCTGACAAAATAAGGTTAAACAAAAAGTGATGATAGAAGATGAAGAAGAATGTTTCATGATGATTCCGGAAGCAATCCATCCAGAGCACATTACAGTGTTAAACAGATACAGCCCCAAACACAAGTATATCCAGATTCATAAACAATACAGATTGATCCCATAATAGTAATTGGTGGCTTAGTTATTTTTCTATTGCTGTGAAGAGACACCACGACCAAGACAACTTACAAAAGAAAGCATTTATCAGGGACTTCCTTACAGTTTCAGAAGGCGAGTCTCTGATCATCATAGTAGGAGGCCTGACAGCAGGCTAGCACATGTGGTGCTGGGGCAGTAGCTGAGAGCTTACATCTACAAATTGGAGGCAGGAGGCCAAGAGCTAACTGGGAATGATGTTCTATTTGGTTTGGTTTGTTTGTGTTTGTTTTGTTTGTTTTGAGACAGGGTCTCTACATAGCCCTGATTGCCCTGCAACTTGCTCTGTAGACCAGGCCAGTCTCAAACTCAGGGAGATCTGCCTGCCTCTGCCTCTGAGTGCTGGGTTTAAAGGTATGCACCACCATGCCAGGAAGGTGTGGGCTTTTGAAACCTCAAAGCCCATCTTCAGTGATACAAGTTCACAAGGCCACACCTCCTAATCCTTTGTAACCAGTTCCACCAATGGCAGACCAACCATCCAGATATGAGTGTGTGGGATCATTCTCATTCAAACCACCACAGCCACTGACTAAAATATCTAACTCTCACCAACTGGCATGTCATTCTGCAAAAAAATAAAATAATAGAGAAATATACAGGTTAAATGACATCATAGACAAATGGACTTAACAGACATCATAGAGCATATTCCATCCAAATCCTGCAGAATACACATTCTTCTCAGCAACCTATGGAACTCTCTGGAAAGTAGATCACATAATAGGACACAGTGCAAATCTTAAGAAATATCGGGCAATTGAAACACTGTCTTGTGTTCTAGCTGATTACAATGGCATGTGACTACAATTCCACACCAAGAGAACCCTCCAAATGTATACAGCCTCTTAGAGATTAAATAATAACCTATTGAACAATGAGTGGGTCCTTGGAGAAATCCAGAGAGAAATAAAAAAAAAAATCTAGGATCAAATGAAAACACAACATAAAAACCTATAAGAGGCAATTAAAGCTGTTCAAAGAGGGGAGTTTTTATGGCTCTAACTGCCTATATAGAAATCAGAGAGATCTGATTATATATATGTATATATCCACCCCAGGGCCCTGAGAAAAGAACAGGCTAAACCTCTAATGAGAATATGGAAAGATGGCAAATTCATATCAGAAATTAGTGAGGTGGGAACAAGATAAATATAATACAAAGAATAAATGACAGATGGATTTTAAGAAAATAAATAGATTGACAAAACTTTAGCCAGACTAAACAAAAGAACAAGAGAGAAAACTCAAATTAATAAAATTAGCGGTGAAAATGGAGCCATCAAAAAAAAATGAAATCCAGAAAAATCATTGTGTCATACCTTAAAAACATATATTGCATTAAATTGGAAAAAATCTAAAAGAAACAAATGAATTTCTAGATGCATATGGCTTACCAAAATTAAACCAGAACAAGATACACTATTTAAACAGATCTGTGGCAAGCGGTGAGATTGAAGCAGTGGTTAAAAATCCTCCGACTAAAAAAAGAACAGCTCCAGATGGACTCCTTGGTGAATCTTAGCAAACCTTTAAAGAAGAATTAACACCAACGCTTCAAATCATTACACAAAATCAAAAAAAGAAAGGACATCACCAAACTCTCACAAAGATAGTTTTACCCTGACTTAAAGATACAACCACAAAACTCTCATAGACCGATCCTCCTGATAAACACAGACACAAATAATTCTGAGCAAGATACATGCGAAACAAATTCCAAAGCATATCTACAATATAGTATACTATGGTTTAATTGGATTTATTCCAGAGATATATGAATAGGTAATAAATGCATTTGTACATGTGACTCTCTACATAAAAGACTCCAGAAGAAAACTTTTATTTACCAAAGTGACAGGATTAAAAATGATGCAAAAGCCATCCAATTTGCTAATGACAATACTGAGAAAGAAATTTGGAAAACAACACCATGTACAGTAGCCAACAACAACAGCAGCAATAGCAACGACAACAATAACAACAGCAACCACCTTTGGAATAAAAGTTAACTAAATAAAAAAATAATAAAACCAATTAACTAAAGAATTACAGTGAAAATTTGAAAACACTAAAGAAAGAAATTGAGGGAGATATCAGAAGATAGAAAGACCTTCAATCCTCATGGATCAGAAGAATCAATGTGGAAATGATCTTCCTTCTAAAAGGAATGTATGGATTCAAAGCAATCACAATCCAAATGTCAGTAATAGTCACAGAAACAGAAAAGGCAATCTCAAAATTCACATGGTGAGTTTCATAACAAAAAGAATGCTGCTGAAGTCATCTC
Source organism: Montemys delectorum (assembly GCA_019843815.1). Taxonomy (NCBI): domain Eukaryota; kingdom Metazoa; phylum Chordata; class Mammalia; order Rodentia; family Muridae; genus Montemys; species Montemys delectorum. The sequence goes on from JADRCD010238003.1 coordinate 16,850, forward strand.
TCATACCTGGTATCCTACAGAGCCATAGTCATAAATGAGCATGTGTTACAATTGTGTAGCTTGGTCTACTTGTGGGACTCCTGACACTTGGAGCAGGAGCTGTCTCTGACTCTGTTTCATGCCTTGGGACCCTTTCTTCCTACTGGGTTGCCTTTTTAGCCTTAGTAGAAAAGGAGGTGCCTAGTCTTGCTGCAGATTGATGTGCCGAGGCTGGTCAATATCCGTGGAAGGCTGGCCCTTTTCTGAAAAGAAATGGAGAAGTGAATAGGGTGGGAGAGGGGAAGGACTTGGAGGGGGGGAGGGAACAACTACTACCACCACGGCCACCACCACCATGACCACCACCTCCACCACCTCCTCCACCTCCTCCACCTCCACCACCTCCACCACCTCCACCACCTCCACCACCTCCACCATGACCAACAGCAACAACAGCATAGTAACAGCAGCAGCAGCAGCAGCATAGTACTGGCATAAAAATAGATCAATGAATAAAGGATAAAAAAAAACCACACAAGCCACACAATTATAGTCAAACTGATCTTTGACAAAAATGCCCAAAATACGTGTTGATGAAAAAAAAAAAAAAACCAACATCTTTAACAATTAGTTTTTAGGAAACTGGATCTCTACATATAGAAAAATGAAAATGGATCTTTATCTCCCCCCACCCCCCGTGCAAACATCAGCTCCAAGGGGATAAAGGACCTCAACACAGACCTTGAAACTCTGAAGTGCTGGAAAAAAAGTCGGGAGTGCCTCTCAAGATATAAGCATAGTAAGGACTTTCTGAATAGAATGTTAGTAATTTAGGAAAGAAGGGCAGCAGCCACAGCTAAGACCTCATAAAATTAAAAGCTTCTATATGGAAAAAGAAACTGTCAATAGAGTAAAGAGGAGGCCTACAGAATGGAGGAAAGTCTGCCAGCTATACAGAGACTCAGTCCCTATAATATACAAAGAACTTAAGAAACCAACAACCAGGAAACAGATGACTCAGTCAACAAATGGACTACCGAAATGAAAACTACAGACTTCTCAAAGGAGAAATATAAACGACTAATAAGCCTTCTACAAAGTGCCCAACATCACTGGCTACTTTGAGATTCTATCTCACTCCAGTCAGAATGGCTATCATCAGAAGACAGGTGACAGCAAAGGCTAGTGAGTATGCAGAGAAGGAGGATTCTTACCCACTGTTGGTAGGGGTGTGGATGGGTGCGAGCACTATAGAAATCAGTGTGGAGGTTTCTCAAACAGCTAAAGGTGAGACAACCATACGGCCCAAGTGCACACTCCTGGATGTATACCCAAAGGACTCTGTATCGTAACAGTGGGTGTGCTTACACGTCCTTGTTTATGGCTGCTTTATTCGTCATAGCTGAGAAGTGGAATCAGCCTTGATATTTGTCAACTGATGAATGGGCAATGAAAATATGCTATCTATATACAATGAAATTTTATTTACCTGTAAAGAAATCTAAGAATTGAAGTTTTCAAGAAAATGAGTAGAACTTCAAAGTATTATGCTAAGCGAAGTAGCCCAGGCCCAGCAAGATAGTTTGTGTTCTCTCTCACACCTGGAGCCTAGCTTTGTGATTTTAGATTTGTGAGTTTAATCTGGAGTGTCTGTAGAGGTCAGGAAGCAAGATAGGGCCTGTGAAGTATAGAAGGCCTTTAAGAGAAGGGAGAGTAGAATACATGTGATAAGAAAGTAGATGCGGGAAAGACGGCAGGAGGATAAAGATTAAGCAAGGATAGGAGGGTTGGATGGGTTATCCAGAACTTAGGTTGTATGAACAAACATTATGGAAACCACTGCTTTGTAAGCAACTTTAAAGAACAATAAACAAACAGGAAGTTTGAGTGGAGGTAGCCTGCATGGGTGCACAGTGCTTCTCCAATCATTGGTCATAAAGTGAAAATCTCAGTTCCAGATGTTGTTGATTCCTGGTTACTGCTTATTGGTTAGAGAGACCCCTGAGTACCCCATCACCACCACCAAAAAACCACAAGCTTTGCTATTGTTCCTTATTGTTCACTATATCTAAGTGGTAAGAGCCTATTGCTAAAGATGTAATGCACTTTGGTTGTAGACCATAGAGAAATCAAGTGGTAACTGTCCTAGAAACTCTTCTTTGACGGCTAGCTTCCAGAGAGCTGGAAGGTGCTCTGTAGGCTATGGGAGGAGTTTGGGGGTCATCAATGTATTTACCTGGGAATGGATCCTGCCTGCAGACTTGCCAGGCTATAAATGAAGATGTCGCCTTTATTTCCTCAGATGAAGGGATAAGATGAGAGCTGTACCCAAGCTATGCAAATACATGGCTTAGGCAGAGCCCAGAACATTTCTGTTAACTATTGCTAGGCCTAAGCCTGGAAACTTATAGCTTCTGTACAATCTGATCTTTTGCAAGCCTCAACCTTGAAGGCTTTAGCTTTCAGCCTTAGTCTGCTAACTTAGGCCTAGAATGTTTCAGTCTGTGAGACTTACTGCTGAATAAACTCATCCTTTCTAGTTCTTTCTGAACTCTGGCTAGCTGGTTCAACTCAGCTATTCTGGCTCAAACTCCCCTCCAAGCTGACTGATTCAAACTGGATTCTCCCAGCTTCTCACTGAATTGCTCTACTTAGAAAGACTCTCTCTGAACGCCATGAATTAAATGACTCCGAACTAATTTGAACTCAACTGTACTGAACTGAATTGAATTAGCTCTGCTCCAAAATGCTGTTAAGTAGCTTCTCTTTCCTGTCTCTTCTCTTGAGAAATGGTTATATCCTTTCTTTGACTTATTCTGTCAAAACTTTCTCTGATTTGTCACTTTGTCTGCCCCTCAATTTTGGATTAAAGGTGTGTAGTGTGTGTGCATTTAAGATGGATCATGTCTTTTGATGTGATCCCTTGTCAGAGCAGCCATGTTGCTAGATCAAATTTCTTCTATACTGGGCAACATGTACCTGCTGGTATGAAGGTAGTATGACTGTCATAGGAGTAACCAAGCATTTACTAATTCTATAGGAGGGAATTCTTTCCCAGCACTATAAATCTACTCAAAAGCCTATAGCTGTGTAGATCATAGGCTTTAGGAGGAACCTACTTCCTCTGCTAAGTGGGCATGTTGTCATACTATCTTGTCAACACTTATGCTTAGATCCATAGATTAGTACTGTTTTCAGCCCTGATCAGAGAAACTTCCTTTTACAGTGGAGAGTGGTTAATACAGACCCATAACTCATGAAAGTACAGAGAATACATGACTGTTGAGTGCTAAGTCCTAAATAGGGTATCTATACACACAAACACACACACACACACACACACACACACACAGAGAGAGAGAGAGAGAGAGAGAGAGAGAGAGAGAGAGAGAGAGAGAGAGAAGAGAGAGAGAGATTGTTCAGGGAACATCTCTAAAGTCAGGGTGGAAGAATCTAAGAGCCAGAGGACGGTGAAGAGTGTGTGCAATGCTGCCTCTGGACATGCTATGGCCATTGCACACATGAACTCATAGGTATGGTTACCTGCATAAGACCCACACAAGATCAAACCAGTGATGGACAGCAAAGGAGCCCATGAGGCCACAACCCTAGCTGAAGAGACATTGACAATTGATGACAGCTAGTGTAAGAAGTTTTTTTCTTTGGGGATGTGGCCACTTGTAGGTATTCCCAGTCTGGTAATAGATGCATAATGTAAGCATATGGGCTTTAAATCCAATGTGGTATTTAAGATATATATGTTTTATCTGTAGTTCAGAGGTACATATATGCTTGCCCTTGACTAAATTTTCAGGAAGGGATCCTTCAGTTAACTGAGAGCTGTCACCATGCACAACAACCCACCCTGTTTGCTATAAGTGCCATTCTCTCTAACCCCTGGACAAAAACACTGCTCTCACCTACCCCATGTCTTGTGTGATCTGACAAACCAAAACACTAAAGCGGAGGGTGAGTCACTTCTATGACCCTCAGTGCGTGCACGCGCGCATGCACACGTGTGCACACACACACACACACACACACACACACACACTTCAGGAAAGTTGAATCCAACATTTACAGTAATTCTGAATTTTTACTAGTTCATTCTGTTTAGGAGGCTTGAGATGTCTTTCTCAAATTCTACACGCTCCTATTAGAATCCAGGGTCAGATTTTCCTAGCTTAAGAGCAGAGCCCCTGTCCCTCAAGCTGTTCCCCAAGCAGTCTGGAGATAGAGCTGGAAATAGCCAGGGCCTCCTGCGACAGAGAAGCCATTACAGGGTCATAGTGACACAAACTTCCAGCCTTCTAGGACGAATGTTCCAGCCCGTATCTTCTACATCAGAAAGCAGCTTCCCCTTCTCACTTGTGTCTCCCCAGCGCCCCTTGAATGGGTCTATAGATCTGGTTTGCTGGTTTCATTATTTTGCTGATGCTAACCATGCCCAGAGAAGCTCAGCAGAGTTACCAAATTCCTTAGAGTATTTATTTGCTTATTTTTATATGTATGTTACATGTATATGTATGTGCTATTACATATCCATGTATGTACACATGCGTGTAGAGGCTACAGGTTAAGCTCACATGTCACTTCTGGAGGCCATCCTTATTTTTGAGACTGGGTTCCTCACTGGGATCCATGACTCATGAACTAAACGAGGCTGTTTTGCCAGCCTCTCTGCAGTCTGGGTCCACCTTCCTGGTGCACGCACACAGCACTGTACTGTTTTCAAGGTAGGTGCTGGAGATTAAACGTACTTCAGCAGCAAGCACTTCCCCAATGGAGGTATCTTCCTGGCCTCTATTTCACCTTACATTTCAGAACATTTTATTCTAACAAATATCAACAACCAGAAAAGTATGGTTGAGAGCGTGCAGTGAATAGCCATTGCCGTATCCCCCACACAGTCTCCACTTGACCTTCTGCTCTGTTTAATTACACACTGAGATGGCAGAGTTTCAGTTTCTTCTTTCCGGATCTGTAGGTGCTTGGATCCCCGCTTGGTCTTGCGGTATGCGCATGACTTTTTTTCTTTCTTTGGCCAACATTAATCATTTCCTCTCTAAGTGCCTATGGCAATTACAGACTCAATGATATGCACAGTCTAATAAGTAGATTGTCATCTGGCCCTCTGTATCCATGGAATCAACAAAGTGCAGCTCTAAAAGTATTTGAACAGCAATAACAACATCAACAAAATTCACATCTGTACTAAGTATGTACAGACCCTTTTCTTGTCATCGTTCCCTTCACAATATGGGCTAACAATCATTTATATAATATTTGCATTGCACTCAGTAGCATAAGTTAGAGATAACATAGGTATACGCAACAATTGTACATGCTAAATATAAACACTTTGTCATCTTTTGTTTTTCTTTTGTAGTGCTGGGGATCAAACCTAGGACCTCGCACTGGCTGGGCTTACAAGTCCTATACCACTGAGCTGCATACCACATCAGCCTGGAGGGGACTTGAGCATCTACAGATCTGAGTATCTGCAAAGGTCCTATAATCAATTATTCTGCTATAAATTCCAAAGGACAATTTCACACAGAGACACAGACAGACACACACGCACACACACTAGAACTTAATATGTACTTTGGGCTGGGACCTGAGCAGGGCTCAAAAGGCTTTTACAGATATGGTGGTATTAAACTATTTTTGCTTTCTTGCTTGCTTGCTTGCTTATTTTATGCTAGATTGACCTGGAATTTACTATATAACCCATATGGGGCTTGAGTTCATGATCTTCCTGCAGCATCCTCAAAGTATAACATAATAGGAGTGAGCCACCGTGCCCAGTTTATTGATTTCTTAATCTGTGAAGTAGTTATCATCATTGTCCCCAACATAGCTAAGAAAACTAGGGCACGGGTAAAGCCACAGCTGCTTGTGACAAGGACTATTACCATAAGTAAAATAATTACAGATGAGCTCCCTTAATGTGCATATTTAAAATCAAAACACATAGCTATACTTAGTGCCCCTGTTTGTATTTAAATATACGTTGATAGCTTGCTACCCTTGAATGCTCATTTCAGAGATGGTGTCTGATGTGAGAGTCTGCTTGCGGCCATACTGGTGTGGCGCTCCTATTTAGCTATCTGCACCGAGTCTGCGAAGAGTTTTTTTTCTTTTGATAGTGGTTGTGGTAGTATCAGCCCTTTCAGCTGTACCATTCAACCCTCCACCCCACCCCCCAACCCCCGCCAGAGAACCAGAAGTCTCTCCTCTGATTTCCAGTGTCACTCAAATGAAAATGCATGTGACTACTAGCGACTCTGTAATAATCTAAAAGAGAATTCTAAACAACAGCAGACGATGCCACACGGTTTCAAACTCATTTCGCCAGCCTAGAGAGTCAGAAAACATCCTTCCCGTTAACAACAGCTCTCGCGGAGCTCTTGCTTCCATGACACTTCACCACAGCGCTGAGCACCAGTGACCCTGGCCAGCCCTGAGATACACCACAGGGAGAGCTTCTTCAGCATCATCAGTTAATACTGATACAGGGGATAAGATGGGGGGATGTGAAGAAGTCCACAGACGTGGATACAGTTCTAAGAGCATCCTTTGCCCTACAGCAGCCTCTAGAGCGGTGGCTCTCAGCCTTCCTAAGGCTGCGACTCTGTAATACAGTTCCTCGTGTTGTGGTGATCCCCAACCATAAAATTAGTTTCATTGCTACTTCATAACTGTGATTTTGCTACTGTTATGAATCATAATGTAAACATCTGATATGCAGGATATCTGATAATGCACCCCCCATGAAAGGGTCACTTGACCCCTAGAGGATTCGCAGCCCTCAGGTTGAGCAGCACTGCTCAAGAGAGCCGAAACACTGTCCTCCTTTTTGTAGCAGCCCCCACGGGCAAACTAGGCTATCTAGGCTGAGCTAAATTTAGAAGGCACTTCACAGCTTACAATGCCCTTTCTAGGAACTATCAGACCAGGTTTTCCCAGTCACCAAGGCAAGATAAGTATCGGCGGCATCATCTTTCTAAAGCTCAGAAGTTAAGTGAAAAATCAGTCTCACCCGGACTGTCTTCCGGCTCACCAGCCAGAACGGAGGATTTAGAAATCAAAGACTTGGACTGGGGTCTCATTTTATATCCCACTAGCTCATGGCCTCTGAGCCATTGGCTTACTCGTTCTGAAATTATTTCCTATAAAATGGAGATAGTAAGATCCCTCGCAGGCCTGAGGTTGGGATTAAATTATGTATGAAAAGTGCTCTGTAAACCACAGGGTATTGTACTATATGATTTGATTATTATCAGTTAATATGCTGGTGTGGCGTACGTGGTTTCATTAGGCCTTTTATTCTGGCATTTTCAAGAACATAGTGAAGTATATATGAGTATAATGAATGTACATAGAGTGAGCCCTCATGTACCTCTTGCTCAGCTTCACCATGGTGAGGCTTATATACTGACTGTCAACCTGATGGGATCTAAACCCTCATAGGAGATACCCTTCTGGGCATGCCCGTGGAGGAGTTTCTAGAGTAGGTTTGTTTAGGTGGAAAGACCTACCCTGTGATGGTTTGTGTATGTTTGGCCCAGGGAATGGCACTGTTTGGAGGTGTGGCCTTGTTGGAGTAGGTGTGACCTCGTGGTTGTGGGCTTTAATAACCTTGTCCTAGCTGCCTGGGAGTCAGTCTTCTCCTAGCTGCCTTCAGATGAAGATGGAGAACTCTCAGCTCCTCCTGAACCATGCCTGCCTGGATACCTCCATGCTCCCACCTTGATGATAATGGACTGGACCCCTGAACCTGTAAGCCAGCCCCAATTAAGTGTTGTCCTTACATGAGTTGCCTTGGTCATGGTGTCTGTTCACAGCAATAAAACCTTAACTAAGACATACTCTAAATGTTTGTGGCCAAGGTAAGGTCTTAGACTGGATAAAGGAGAAAGTGAGATAAATACCAGCACTAATCTCTCTCTGCCTCACACTCCTGCCCTCACACCTTCTCAGCCATGATGGATGATGGATGATATTGCCTCCAACTGTGAGCTGAAATAAACCCTTTCTCTCTTAAGTTGCTTCTTTTCAGGCATCAGCTCTTGCCTCCAGGTTCCTGTCCTGACTTCTTCTGATAATGAACAGTGATATGGAAGCATACGCTAGATAAACCCTCTCCTCCCCAAGTTTCCTCCCCTCTGTGCCACTGTGTATTAGAAGTCTGGAATTTGTTTTTTGACGTATCTGAGTCCCACAAGAGACTATACATTTATATTTTTGAACAGTATTGGTACTGTTTATGGATATGGTGATTTTTGAAGTTATATGGACTATATTTGCATTATGCGATGGTTTTGAGACTATTAGGAACAAGGGGTACAGGTTATGGTTTAAAAGTGTTAATCTGGGTGTCAAGTTGTCAAGGGATACACCAGAGATGGTTGATTTAAATTGTCAAATTGACAGGTTCTAGAATTGCCTAGGAAAAAAAATTCTGGGCATGACTTCAAGAGTTCTTACCAGAGACCAAACAACTGAGACCATCTAATCTGAACATTCAGCCTCCAAAACGATGGCTGGGTTATTATACTATAGCAACTGTGGTGGTTTGAATGAGACTGGCCCCCAGAGGCTCATGTATTTGAATCCTTGGTTCCCAGTTGGTAGGACTGCTTGGGAAGGATTAGAGGTTATGGCCTTGTTAGAGAAGGTGTGTTACTGGGGGTAAGTTTTGAGGTTTCAAAAGCCCATGCCATTCCAGTTAACTCTTGTGTGCTTATTCTCTCTCTCCCTCTCTGTTTCTCTGTCTCTCTCTCTGTCTCATAGTTGTTGTCTCCACATGTAAATTTTCAGCTACTGCTCCAGCATCCTGCCTGCCTGTTGCCATGCTCCCTGCCATGATTGTGATGGACTCTGTTTTAGTCAGGGTTACTATTGCTGTGATGAATCACCATAACCAAAAGCAACTTGGGGAGGAAAGGGTTTATCTAGCGTATGCTTCCATATCACTGTTCATTATCAGAAGAAGTCAGGACAGGAACCTGGAGGCAAGAACTGATGCAGAAGCCCTGGAGGAATGCTGTTTACTAGCTTGTTTCCCCTAGCTTGCTTAGCCTGCTTTTGTAAAAGTAATTTTTATTTTCCAGATGTAATTTCACATCAGAGACTGATTGCTGACCAAGCTCACCCTTTCTAGTTATTTCTGAACTCTGCCGGGTTGGTTCAACTCAGCTCAAAAGTCATCTCCAAGTTGACTGATTCAATCTGGCTTCTCTTGGCTTCTCACTGAATTGCTCTGCTTGGAAAAAAAAAAAAAAAAAAAAGAACCTGTTTTTGAATTCCACAAACTGAACTGCTCTGATTGCATAAACTGAACAGAACTGCATGAACTCAACTGAACTTAACTGTATTCAACTGAACTGCATTAAACTGAACTCAATTGAACTCCATCCAAAGCATTACCTGAATGTGCCCTTCCCCGAGTCTTGGGCAAGCTAAACAAACCTTGAGTACTTACCACATTGGATTTTATGACCTAAGAGGACTCATCTAGCCTCACAGCATTTGCAATTTCCTACAGGAGCTTTGAGGAGTAGACTGCCCACTGAGCTTGCTTTGCAACATAATCCAGCTGAAACAAAGATGGGTCTGTGGGTTCTCCCTATATAAACACAGTGCTAAATATTAAACTTTGAACCTCAATCAGAAACTTTGTCTTGGCTTCATCCTTCTCTTACATCCTGTCCTTTTTCATTTCCAGCCCCTGCTTCCAGGTAACCCAGTTCATCCATGGCTGCTGGATGGCTACACTTTAACTCAACTGAACTGCACTGGCGGAATTGCCCTTCCTCCTGACTCTGCTGCTCTTAAGTAGCCTTTCTTTCCCTGTCTGTTCTCGTAAGAGTTGGGCACATCCCATCCCTAATTCATTCTGTCAAATCTTTCTCTGATTCATCACCAGTTGGATGTCACTTTCAAACATGGCTGCTTCCTTCTAGAAACTAACTTTACATTTATTGTTTGGGATTAAAGGTGTGTACTAAGGGCGTGTCTGCATTCCAGCTAGAGGGATTAAAGGTGAGTCATTCCTGCTGAATCGTACAGACCTAGAGGTCTTTGGATGTAATCTCTTGCTAGAACTGTCCTGTTGCTGCTTTAAGGTACTTCTACATGCTTTCTTATACAACACAGAACCACCATCCTGGGTGGCCCCACTCACAATGGGTTAGTCCCTCGCATATCAATCACTAATTAAGAAAATGCCTTAGAGCCTCGTCTGCAGCCCAACCTTATGAAGGCATTTTTCTCAGTCAAGGTTCCCATCTCTCAAATGACTAGCTGGAGTCCAGTTGACATAAGCAAGCCAGCACAGACTCCAACTCTCTGGAACCCTGAGCTACCAAATTAAATTTTTTTAATAAGTTGCCTTGGTCGTGGTGTCTCTTTACAGCAATTTAAAAGTATCAAAGAGTAACAACAGAAAGTAACATAAACAAAAGTAACAACAGAAAACTGACTAATTCAGTTACTGTATCCAAATGGGACACAAAAACCAACCAGATCAAGAGATCAGTTATGGGGAGCAGCCACTAATTTAGACCACTAAGCCAGAGTGCTCATGAACTAGAAGCAGACCTCTGTACTCCCAAGGACTGTGAGACAGACTAGAAGCCAATGGAAAAGTTCACTGACGTACCTCCGACCAGGGATGATCAGTGGAAACCTACCTCCTGGGAAGTTGACACAACCTATCCGGAGACTGCTCACAAGTGATGCCACTGAACATCACTGAGGGCATGCTATACACTGTTGTCCCTGGGTACCACAAGAACCAAGAGGAAAATATGTCAGAATAGGAAAGAGAAAGTCCTATCATGGCCCCCAGTACCTTCTATTTACAAAAGCTTACTGTTATGCAATATGAGAGAAATGTTCACTGGGTCCAGCACCAGAGTCACAAAGATGAGTAAACTGGGGGCCCAGGCAGAATATTGATGACTAGCATACAGTGGCAGATCACTTTAAAGGGATACTGTAAAGGGAAGATGGCTACTTTATTTTCTAGTGGGTAAGTCAGTGCCCAGAAATTCCCAGAGTTGCTGTGGTTGTTATTGTTGTCTTGTACTCATTGGGCAGCCATGAACTTGAGTGTATCTAACAGTTCAGCCATTGCAGTTAATATTCATTTGATTAGTACCACATGCACATACATTAGACTGATATAATACATGAAGAATGCATCTTTTCTTTAATATTTCAGGAAGATAAGATGAAAAACCATCTCAAAGCCTTTGTGCACAAAATCCTTCTGGCAGGGATCTCTGTAGTGGGGAGGGATAAGAACTTGGAAGTTTCTTTTCCCTTGGCTGAAGAGATGCTCTGATGAATTGGGGGGTGGGGGAGCTTGCTCTTGAACATGCCCTGGCTATGCTATGAGCAGAGGAAGCAGTCTTTGTCATGGAGAGTTAACTGTCAGAGTTTTATAATTGGTGTGTCATGAGCCATACACACATTAAGAAGTGTGTGCTCTAAGGTGACAGAGATTGGAAAGCACTGATTAAATGACAAGCAGATTTGATTTTACTCATAAATAGCTCAAGCAATATTTTTCACCCCCATGTGTTCTACAGCGTGACCTTGCCTCTCTACTACCAGCAGGTTTGGCCTGATTTCTTTGCCTGGAATGTTGTCTGCTGGCTCAAGTGTGTCTCTGACAATGCAGCAGAAGGGTGCTACATGATTCCAAGGCAGGTCACAGAGGGTCTGGCCTTGGCTCTTTCCGGATGTCTGTCCCAAGGGATGCTGGATCTCCAAGTACAAAGTTCAGACATCTTGAACTGCCTGTATTAAAGTCTGAGCAAACAGCTCATTCAGCCAATATTAACTGTCAAACAGGTGAACTGGGCATTCTAGCAGAGCCAATACAGTCAAGTCTTCAGTTCACGGGCTCCAGCTAACCTCGGACTGTAATCACAAGAGACTCCACAGGAAGACAGCCCAGCTACAGCCTTACCAAAAAATTTGACCCACAAAATAAGGATTAGACTGCTAATATGGTTGCATTAAGGGGTTAACTTTGGGGTTAGTTTGTATTAGAAATAAAAACTGCTTTAAAAACCAAGAAAGTTTTTCCTGCAGAGGTGATAAAGCAAGTTTGGATGGATTCTGCAGAGATTTAATTTTTTTCCTAAACTCTGATCTGGGGATTTCTCAAATCCATGGTCATTCTAGATAAGCACCGTGTTCCCTGAGCCACCTGTCTCATCTGGTATGGCCTCGTACTGTCTAAATGGTCACTCACCAGAGTCTAGCTGTCATTCATCTGGGTACTAGCATGTTGTTGTTTTATCATCAGAAGATTATAGGCTCTTGAAGAGGAGATAGGAGAAACCTGGATTCCAGAGTCCAAAGACCTGAGTTCAAGTCTCAATGTACTCACACCCCAACTCCATGATATCAATGAATTCAGCAACATAAGCCTCACTTTGCTCTATCTGAGAATGGGAAAAAAAATAAATCCTGTCCCATGTAAATGGTGGGAGGTCTCCTAGTCAGTTTCAAAGAACTTGACACAGCTCAGAGTTATCTAGGGAGTTGCTATCAGATCAGCCCAGGGGCATGTCTGTGGGAGCAGTTTCTTGACTGCCAGTGGGTGCAGGAGGGTTCAGACCACTTTGTATGGTACCATCCGTAGGCAGAGTGTCCTGGCTTGTACAACTGCATAAAGGTTGTAAGTAAGCCGGTCAGTGTTCCTCTGTGGTTTCTGCTTCAAGTTTCTGCCAGGATGGAGCTCCTGCCATGGTTTTTTCCCTCAATGGTAGACTACAACCTGAGAGATGAAATAAACCATTTCCTCCCCAAGTCGCTTTGGGTCATGGCGTTTATCACAGCCACAGAAATGTAACTAGAACAGGAAGACTGAGTATAATTACAATTAGAAACCCTGGGGACATCAACTAGCTTAGCCTCTCTTATTTCTTTTATGCCTTTTCGTTGTTTTTAAAAACTCAAAAATATAGAGTATATTAAAAAAAAAAAGAAAAGGTCATTCCTATTATTATAATTGGGAATTACATTAGCATCTTCGTTTTGCTGTTTTGAGACAGTCTCATGCAGCCCATGCTGTCTTAAACTTCCTGTGCTACTGAGGATGGTCTTGAACTTCTGACCCTCCTGGCTTCATCTCTTGAGTTCTGGGATTCCAGGTGTGTGCTGCCATGCCCTGTGTGCAGTGCTGGCATTAGAACCCAAGGCTTTGTGCACGATAGGCAAGCACCCTACCAATTGAGCCACACCCAAGGCTCCACATTATTCATTCCTAGTGTGTGTGTGTGTGTGTGTGTGTGTGTGTGTGAGAGAGAGAGAGAGAGAGAGAGAGAGTGTGTGTGTTTGTTTACTCCTGAAGCAATATCAAATGTCTTCTTCAATTGCTTTCCACCTTATTTTTTGAGATAAAGTCTCTGCCTCCCCAGTAGTGAGATTACAAACACATGCCTGGCTTTGAATGTGGGCACCAGAATTCTGAATTAGCATCTTCATGCTTATTCAGCAAGTACTTTCTTGATGGAGCCATCTTTCAGCCTCTGGTCCAGGTTTTTGTTGTTGTTTGTTTGTCTAATTATGCTTCTTTTTGTAAAGCTGAGAAATATTATAGTTATTAAAAATTATTTAACCATTCAAAACCAGTATTCTCAAATATGGAGTACTTGGTGAAAGCATAAACATTGAGCCACTTTGTATGTGCTGGGCCCTATTTGATCCTGGTTTGGGCCTTGAGGACAAACCTGAGCCTGGCTCGAGTTTTGTAAGCTGTCTCAGTCACTTCCGTATTGGAGTGACTTAGCACGACCTGCTTAAGCCTGCCTTTGCCTAGCTCCTATTGACCTAGAGTAACTTTGTTGGCTCTGTCAGTCACCCCATACCTTTCCTCAACTTTCCCTCCCCCTACATCATCTCACCAGGAAACTCCACCTCCTCTCTCAGCCCTTTATAAAAAAAAAGATCGATACAATAAAACGAATCCCTGCTTTGACAGACCCCAGCTCTTGGCTGGGGTTTGTTGTTCTCTGGATGGCAGGAGATCCAAGCCCCCGATATTCACCATCCTGCTCAGCCCGGAGAGGCTCGGCTGGACCAGGTTCTCTCTCTCTCTCTCTCTCTTTCTCTTGCCTGGTTCTTCTGGTAGAGAGCCCGGCATGTATGGGACCACAATAACCATCCCTACGTATTTTTAGTGTCTTTTCCTACTGGTATGATAACAGCCCTGACGAAAGCAATGTGAGGGAGAAAGGGTTTCTCCTGGCTCACGTCTACCTTGGCTGGGAAGGGAAGGTGGCAGGGGCTGGAAACTTTCTCATTACATCCACATCAGAAACCACAGCCCAGTGAATTCAATCTCGGCTCATTCTCAACTTTACACAGTCCAAAATCCCCTGCTGAGGGAAGAACTACCCGCAGTTGAGATGTCTTTCCACATCAATTATCACTATCAAAATACTCCCCCACAGGAATGCCCAGAGGCCTGTCTCCAGAGTGACTCTAGATTCTGTCAAGTTGACAATGAACACTCACCATGACACTGCAATATTTAAATATTTCAATATCAAGGTTTCCACTTAAGCATAATTTTAAATACTAGGAATTTGTTCCATGTAAAGAAGGTTAGTTATATCTGCTGTCTCACCTTGCTATACTCTTTGCTTGCGGGCCACATTTTTGCGGGCAACTGCCCCTCCCCTAAACTCACTCAGGAAGCGATAGTTATCACTGCCATAGCCAAGAGGAGAAACAACTTTGTTGCTGTCCTGCCTTCTATATCAGCTCTGTCCAACGTCCCACTGCCTGCTTGGCTCACGTTGTCTTCTGACCTAAGATCACTGGTACAGAATATACTGTTGACGGAACCAGGTTTTACACTTTAATCTATATTTAGTGGCGCATCCATCCTGAGTGTGTAATGGCCCCGCCTTATAGCAGATGGGTAGAAATTTATGCCCCAAGCCCAGAAAGTGTTCCTTCTCTTCTCAGAAGAGCTGTGGCTCTGCTGCTCTTGGTCTCAATAAGACAAGGCCACGGTCCTCCCTCATTGACAGAAGTGGACACAGCACAAACACCTGTGACCCCAGAGGCTGTGTGTTAACCTTAAATCCTGAGGACTGATTTTGAGCTCATCTGCACACTCTTTCTCTGGAAGTCTCTAGGAGCCTTCCTGTCATCTAGTGCCTGATGGGAACTTATCAGGATCCCTCAACAAAGCATGGCCTCCATTTCTGCTGGCCATGGACCTGAGTCCCCATGTGTAACTAAGCAGTGGGCATTAAGACAGGCTGCTGCAGGCTTCTCCTTTCCTTCCCAGTGTCGAGGTGCAGAAAGCAGCACCACAAATTACGACATTTACTAAGCAAAGCACTTAGAGTTAAAGGAAACTGGAAGGCCTTCCTAGGACTTTAGAATGTAGGCTTCTCTGACCAGCCCTGTTCTCTTCTTCCCTAAGGACAAAGGTGTGCGTGTATGTGTGTGTGTGTGTGTGTGTGTGTGTGTGTGTGTGTGTGTGTGCATGTGTGCCTGTGTGCGCGTGTGTGTGTGGGGGAGAGGTCTCTATAAAGTTCCCTATGCCAACTAAGCAAATTGATTTCCAAAAAGGTGTGAGGAGGGGGAGGGGGAGGAGGGAGAGGAGGAGAAAGGAAAGGAGGAGGAGGAGGAGGACTTGCCCACTATAAAAGATATGTCTTTGGAATAAGATTATTCCTTGTCTAAAAGTACCTTACTGGTCAGCAAGATGGTTCAGAGGGTAAGGGTGCTTGCTATCAAGAAAAATGGATTGAGTTTGATCCCCAGGAACCACGCAGAGGAAGAACAGAGTCTTACAAATGTTACTCTGACCTCTACATGTGTGCTGTGGGATGGATACACACACACACACATATACACACACACACACTAAATAAAATGTAATAAAAATTTTAGTGCCTTACCCATTTTTTACTTGTCTTAGTACCTGGCATAGCCCTGGTGTAAGAGCTCCTAGGGTGGAGAGGAGGTGATGTACTACATCTCTGAGAGTTTCAGGTTCAGTCTGAAGATGATTAGAGAATTGGAGATGGGTATTTTAGCCCTACATTTGAATTGTTAAGATATCTGCATACCCCTAAGCCATCTGTGAGGCAGGGATATTCATCCCTGTGAAGAGAGTAACCCTAACTCAACTGATACTCTAGGGTGCTGGGTCCCAGATGTGGACCAGAGACCCATTAGTTCCTCAGCTTTCAGTGGCTCATGAAGCTATCTGTTCTTCAAAAGAAACTCTGAATTGGTTCATCAAGAGCCAAGAAATAGTCTTTTCCTAGAACACAGATGCAGCCTACATAGGGATGAAGGGGATGCCCCCTACCCTCCTCTGAAGGTCTGATTCTGCTGAAACAAACAGGTACTTAATTAACAGGAGGATAGGCATGAAAAATATTCACTCTATGAGCCGAAGGTTATGCATGCAAATTACTAGCAGCCGCATTCACATAGGAACCATGCTGGAGTCCAAAATGAGTTTCATAAACCCCAAATGGACAGGTTGTTTAAAAGCTTAGATGTTCTCCTTGTAGAGGAGAGGGGAGTGGAACTGTGGACACTTTTAGAGGGGCAATGTGGTTTGAATGAGAAATGCCCCTAATTGCTCACATATTTGAACTCTTGGTCTCTGGCTGGTGGCACTGTGACAGGAAGTTATGGAACCTTTAGGAGACGGAGCCCTGCTGGAAGAAGTGTCACTAGGGGACATTAATGTAAGATGTGGAGACCAGTATAGTCTTTGGTTCCGTGTTCTTCTCTGAACAAGGAGATTTAAGGAGGAAGGCCAAGACAATTGCATTTCAACTGGAGAACATCATCCAGTCACGTAAGGAGTTGCAGGGAAAGCGTTCCCTACATTAGAGGAGCAAACCACAGTCTATCAACAAGATCTGCATTTTGAGGCACCTCGAAGGCTCTCCAGTCTCCTTTAATTCAAAGTGGCTAGGCTAGCATATATAAACGTCATACTGTGAAGTATGCCTCTGACTGCCAACAGCTGCCTTTCCTAGCTTCTCTGTTGGATAGGTTGGCTTTGGGACTAAGTAACAGATCATGAGCAAAGAGTGATGTCATTCATTCATCCTTGTACCTGGCCTCCTGTAGGCTAGCAGCCTTGCTCTCTCCCCTTCTACTGCTTGAGTATAATAGGACACGTAGCCCAGCCCACATCCCCAGGGAAAACCTGGGAACTTCCGGTTGACAATGGCAGGGGAGAGATACTGGGTGCCTGAAACGCTACTAAGAGACAGGCCTTCTTACAGGAACCCGCACCAGGTAGTAAAGAGACGCAAAATAAACTTGCATTGTGTGAAATCACTGAGCCTTCAGGCTTGATCTGTTACTCACACAATGAGCCCACACACTGTGAAGCCCCTGCCCACTTATCTAGAGTTAACTGCTGCTGTCAAATCCAATGCATGGCGAATATAATCTGACAAATCCTTCATTTGCTTGGCAACCCTTCAGGTTCTGAGATCAGCTGTTATTGTGCCGCATGACAGCCAGGCACCAATAATAAACATTTCACAAAGATGATTGTAATAGCTTTTGCTTTTCAAAAAAAACCAACTAATTTCCTCCTCTTTCTCCCTCCAGTACCTACACTTGGCATCAGTCAATAATCTCTTCTGACACCACACACATATTATTCTCACCGGTTAGCGCACGGTGTGAATAAATGTCTGATGTTCAGAAATGTGGACTTGACGATGCTGGGGCAGGCAGTCTAGACTGGTCATGTTGTGACTGGGAAGGGCGGTAGGTGTTTTTTACCCTCAAAGATGTCATGCTGGCATACAGGTGATTTTGACCCAATATCAATAGAGAAGTATCAATACAAGAATATCTCTGCTTACCTCCTATTTGCCTAAAAAAAAAAATAGAAAATAATTTGTGTTTACCTTCTCCGTTCTCCAACAAGAAAGACAGAAATGAATGACTAGAGAGAACCTTACCCACATAGCAAACTGCTACAACTCACCATTATCCACTACATGTTTCCCACATATTTGCTTTCTCTTAACTTAATCAGAACCGGGAGCTGAGCCCTTTCCCTCCCTACAAAGTCACTGTGCGTGCTGAGATACTGCAACCCTTTGATTATTGGGGTTTTGAGTGTGTCTCCCTGCCACTCCCGGGTTCATGGGTTGGAAGTTTCATGCCCAGTGTGAAGAGGTGAGTGGGCATTCCTTTTGGAGCCTAGTGCCCAGTAATTAGGCCACGTGGGTTCTGCTCTCAAGGGAAATTGTTGTGATTCTCCTGGCATCCTGGGGAGTTCTCATTGAAAGCATCCTTACAAAAGAACAAGGCTGCCTGCCTCTCTCTTCATAGAATGGGGGAAAAAATCCTAAAATTCACGTGGAACCTCAAAAGAGTATGAACACAGAAGGCAGTGCAATTTGAGCAGAAAGAGAGACACTGGAAACAGGGCAGCACACTATCTCAAGATCTACTGTGAACTATTGTAGCCAGCACAGTGTGGTGCTAGCAAAAAAAAAAAAAAAAAAAAAAAAACCTGACCCGTAGACCAATAGAACAAAACCCAGAACCCAAAGTAAGCTCACAAATCTACAGTCAGCCACTGCTCAATGAGCCTGTCCAAAGCATACTTTCTGCAGAGGGCAGTCTCTTTAATAAGAGGTGCTGGGAGAACTGGTTATGCAAAAAATGAAAATGGACCTCTGACTCTCACTATATACAAGCATCAACAGTCAGCCACAGTACCATGGGCATTTAATTCAGGAGGGCTGAGAGCTTGAGGCCAACCTGGGTTATTTAGCAGAAACTACGATACTATTAGAAGAAAATATCTCAAGGCATCCGTAGAAGCAACGATTTTTTTCTTAGATAAGACATCCTACAAGTACAGGCAATAAACTATAAGTAGAAAAATGGATTTATATCAGATTAGAGAGTATCTACAAAGCAAAGAAAGCCATTGAGGAAATGGCCAATATAATAGGAGGAAATATTTGCAAAGTCTTTGTTGGATAGGGGATTAATAACCAGAATATATAAAGAATATACGGGCGGTGATCCCAGCACTTGAGAGGCAGAGGCAGGCAGATTTCTGAGTTCGAGGCCAGCCTGGTCTACAGAGTGAGTTCCAGGATAGCCAGGGCTATCCAGAGAAACCCTGTCTCAAAAAAACAACAAAACAAAACAAAACAAACAAACAAACAAAGGAATATACAATGGCTGGGCATGGTGGTACACTGTCAGTCCCAGCACTTAGGAGGCAGAGTCAGGTGAGTTTGAGGCCAGCAGCTTGTTCTACAAAGTGAGTTCTAGAACAGCCAGGGTAACACAGAGAAACCCTGTCTTGAAAAACCAAAAAAAAGAAAGAAAGAAAGAAAGAGAACAAAGCTCAATAACAAAATACAATCTAATTTTAAAATTCACAGACAAACTGAACAGATATTTCTCAAAAGAAGGTATATAAATAGTCCAAAAGTATATAAAAATATTCGGCACCATGGGTTATCAGAAGAGTGAAAATCTCAATGACTACAAGACAGAAATTCACCCCAGTTACAAAAGCCATGATCAAAAGGACAAGATAGAAAAGAATGTGGAGAAAGAGGGACGTGGGCACTGTCGTCAGGGATGAAAATTACACTGGCCAATATGCAGAGCGTTATGGAACCCACCCTCCCCCCCCCCCCCCCAAAGCCTAAGAGGTCTACCGTGTGATCTAGTGTGCCGGAGTCTACAAATACCTCCACAAGAAATCAAAGCAACACACCCTGGAAATACTTACACTCCCATGTTTATTTAAAACCCATTCACGATAGCCAAGACTTGGAATCAACTGAGGCATCCATTGGCAAATAAATGGGTGTGGAAAACATACTGACATAGACTCTTGAGCTGTCCAGCTCCAAAAAGGTAGGCTAACTTAAGCTTATTTTCTTTTTACATCATCGGACCTCCGTTATTTTGTTATAGCAAAGGCGAACTGACTAAGATACATGCCATAGAGGCCTAGATTCTTCTCCACGTTTCTCATCGCCATGTGGCTCCCAAGAGGATACATGTTGCAGATGTTAATAAAGTTCCGTCTGTTTTCCTCTAGTGCGTCCGTCTTTTGTCAGTTTAATTTACAGGGCCCCAGACAATTAACCCAAGACAGGTAGAGAGAAAACAGTTTTCCTCCCCTGCAGCTGGAACATGACTTTATGCCTGAGTTCTCTCTACATCTACAGGGATGGCGAAGAGCTCAAAAATTGTCATCTGGGACCGGGCTGAGAGACTGAGCAAGAAAAAAAAAATCCAGCAACTGTCTTAAGCTATTTGGAAGACTGTCATGTTGAAGAGGGATTATATTGTGCTTGCCCTCAAGGTGCATAAGCAACACCAACTGACTGGAGGCTCCCTAGGAGAAATGCTCCAAGAGAGAACTAGGGCAAGAGAGATAGCTCTGCTGAGAGGAAATAGGAAAGAGGGAGGAGAGGAAGAAGAAAGGAGCAAACAGGGGCGTTTGTGCCACACACTCAACTTCATTTAAAGGTTGGAAGCAATCCTCTGTCTTGGGTTAACTTGCAAGGCAGACGGTTTCATTGTTCTGGAAAATGGTTGTAAAGGCATCCACAAAGAGCCTTGGCTATGCAAACAGAGAACAATGCGTCTTTCCTAGAGTGACAGGTTTGATAGCCTGGCGCGCTTAGGAGCTAAACTATATTGCATAATGATGAAAAATGTGTTTCATTCTTTTTGTGGAAAAAGTCGCATCTCTGTGTGAATTGGATTTCTGCTAGGGAAAAAAAATGTTTTTGTTTTTGGGTTTCTTTTTTTTCTAATGCGGGTGAATTTAGCCGACATGTACTGTGTATATATTGTGACTTGTCTCTGTGGCAGTTTGATGTGCTCAAAAGAGACTCAGAGGATGGTGGGAGGGCCTGGCTTCAGAAACAGCTTAGACTATTTACATCCCATTCACTTTCCAGAAATGGGTGACCCAGACTTGAGAAGGACTGGTTTGGAATTTTTAACTTTTGATGGATTCATTTGGAGGCTCTAGGGAAGTGTTCCCAGAGCATCATCCAAAGATAGATATGTTTGCTTCAAAGAATAACCACAGAACAAAAAAATACTTGCGTGACCAGTCTTTAGCCAGACTAGGGCATGACAGCAATAGCAAACACTATGGGCATCTTCCGGTCACTCGTATCCTTCTAACAGAGATGACTACTTTAGCCTCCTGCTTGGCTTAATTAGCTTAATGCCTGTATGCCCTTACTGTGTGTGTGTGTGTGTGTGTGTGTGTGTGTGTGTCTGTCTGTCTGTCTGTCTTTGTCTGTCTCTGTGTGTGTCTGTGTGTCTGTATGTGTATGACTGTCTGTGTGTGTGTGTCCTATGTGTGTCTCTGTGTGTGTGTCTGTGTGTGTGTGTTCAGGGGTCTCTTTGAATCACTTTCACCTTACTTTTTGAGAGAGGTTATCTTAATTCATTTAGACTGGCTGGACCATGAGTCCCAGAGATCTGCCTAGCCTTGCTTTCCATCACACTGGCTTTTATGTGGATGCAGGGACTCAAAGTTGTATCTCCATTGTTAGCATCCAAAGGCTGTAGTGACTCATGGGCGTGTCTCAGAGACCTGTTGCCGAGCAACAGGCCACCATATTCCCAGAATCCATTGGAATCACCTTTACGCAGCTGTACACGTCAGTGATGATATAAATAGGAGGAGCATTCCTTTTCTCTCTCTCTCTCTCCCCTCTCTCTCTTTCCGCGCTACTGCCCCCTCTCCTTCTCTTAATTAAACCTCTTTACATGGAACTGTTTGGACCCAAAGTGTGGTGCTTTCTGACGAGATCAAAGCGGCCGTTCCTAACATCCATGATGCATGGAACTGAGTCATCTCTCCAACCCCTCCAAAACATTTTTGTTTTTAGTTTTGCCTCATGTCCTTGGGGGACCTAAACAACATCTACCTTCTCTCCATAATGTCCCAAGGACAAACTTCAGTACAATTCCACCAGATTTCACTGGGGGAGTCTGTGAGTTGGGCTCACTTCCAGAGCATCGATGGAGGCTTACTTGCTGGAGCATTAGTGCCCCCAAAACATCCACACTGGAAAAATCTGTATCATACACAGAAGATTTCTCCCCATAGCTGCATGGATGGAACCCCTCTTAACTAATCTCTGTCTGCCTATATTCTCTAGCACTTTTCAAGACCCTGAGGTCATGTGTAGCAAGGCTGGGAGGAATGGCTGAAAATTGGGGTGTGAATTCAATGACCCAGCCCATTGGGAGCTTTGCAGAGGGAATGCCAATGTCAGCAAGTACTCAGCATCTGTTTTGATGATCTCTCTTGCATGCAGGACCACAGCAGAGATGACGAAGATGGCAGTTTCCCTTGGAGGACATTCTATAAAGTATGGTATACTACTATTGGTCCTCCCTTCCCCTCCCTTCTCCTCCCTTCATTTCCCCTCCCCTCCCCTCCCTTTCACTCCCTTCCCCTCCTCTCCTCTTCTATCCTATCTACAAACTAAACATGATTCATGCATGTTGATGCTGGTTACTGTGTTTCATTCCTTCATAATGCCAATCGGAATCACATATCCTATGACTTACTGACCAGTTAGCAACTGGTAAACATTTAAGCGGGTTCCATTTTATTATTGTTGCTGTTGTTGTTGTTAAGGTATCTGTGCTATAACTATCGCTCCAACCCGCATCATGTAGGAATATTTCTAGAATAATGGTTCATGTGGTAATTTGAATAAGAATGGTCCCCGTAGGCTCAATCATATGTTTGAATGCTTGGTCCCAAGTTGATAGAACTGTTTGGGAAGGATTAAAAGGTGTGGCATTACTGGAGGAGATGTTGCTTTGTTGGAGATGTGTTACTGGGAGTGGACTTTTAAGATTTCAAAAGCCCATGCCATTTATAGTTAGCTCTCTCCCTCTCCCTCTCCCTCTCTCTGTCCCTCTCCCTCTCTCTGTCCCTCTCCCTCTCCC
>JADRCD010238003.1:39935-54325 GCA_019843815.1 Montemys delectorum
CCCCTCCCCCTCCCCCTCTCCCTCTCCCTCTCTTAGATTAGTTCTAAGCTCTCAGTTATGTCTCCCTGCCAGGCTCCCACCACGATGCTCACAGCCTCACCCTCTAAAAACCGGAAAAGAGTTCCCAAATTAAATGCCTGCTTTTTATAAGTTGCCTCGGTCATGGTATCTTTTCACAGTAAAAGAAAAGTAACTGAGACACTTCTCAAAATGCCCCAGCATCAGATCACCTAGGAGAAGTGAAATTTCAATCTTCCAGCCTTAAATGGAAGGGGAGAGAGGGCTAGCAGTCTGAGTTTCAGTATATGCTTTGGGTAGGTGTGCTCATGATAGGTTGAGGGTTTAAAGCCACACCCACAGCCTGGCCAGCATTTAGCATAGCAGTAATTCATTGTCACCTCCAAAGTTTCATGCTTAAGGACCATGCAATAGTTACGAGAAAAGCCATGCAAAAATGTCTCATATTTTAAATAAGTTAATGATTTAAGATTAGTTGCCATACATTGATGCCATACATTCCCTCCAAAAAGACTGTAGACTTTTTAGCAAAAAGCCAATTAGTTAAAGGATACCTCCCTTCAAGTTGTTCGTCACAGGGATGCAAGAGATCCTCAGAACAATACAGGTTATTGCCATTGCTTTTGGATGGTAGGACCCTATTGCTAATAACACTGTTCGCTTCAATCACAGGACTTAGAGGAATCAGGCTGGTACTGGCTTTAAGGCCTCCTGCCGAGGGCTAGCTCTCCTAGTAACTGCCAGAGAAGAAACCAATCAATAATCCTCCCAGGGGTAAATCATGAGAACTACAATTACAATCAGCCCAGCAAGGTATCGCTAACGTGCAATAGTGGGCCTACTATCTTGTGGGTAACCATCAGCTGCCTGATAGGATTTAAGGCCCACTCAGTCGGAAGGAACCCATAAATCTACCTGAGAACCAGTAGCTAGAAGGGTCATGTATAGATTCCAGAGGTGACCCTATGATTACCATTTGGCAAGCTTAATATAGTTTCTAATGATCATTCCTGACCAAAGAAACTTCACTCTTCGGCAGGCAGAGATGGACAGCTACACACAACTACAACCGGTCAGAATGCCCGAGCAAGTGTCATAAAGTGCGCAGCCCAAATGGGACATCTATAACATAACCTATCCCATAACCTAAGGCTCAGGGAATGTTGGGGAAGAAGAGGTAGAAAGATTGTGAGTCAGAGGACTGAGGGCACGTAGTGAGATCGTGTCTTCTGGATGTGGCACAATGTAAAATCAAGGCTATCATTCCCTATTCGTTTCTAGAAACCATATGTTTGCATTTTACACTTACTGTAGGTTGATTCTCTTGAGTTTCAGCCTCTTTCTGCTACAGCACATGCCCCGTGTCTGTTCCTGGGTCCTTCTCTCTTTCCTTGTACGTTACAGTGTCCTTGCACCAACATCAAGATGTTGTGAACATTACATAAGCCTTGATGTCAAGGGTACCACACCCATACTTTCTTCTTCAGAAGGTTCTTGGTTATCCTTGGGCCTTTATAGTGTCATCAGTTTTAGAATGAGGGGGTCAAATTCCAGGTCCCAAATCTCCAACAAACACTTAGAATTCTTTACTGGGATTGAATTAGGTTTGTAAAGCAGTTTGGGGGGAAAATGTATATTTTTACACAAATGAAGCTTTCTTTTCTTTTCTTTCTTTTTCTTTTTTGTTTTTTGTTTCTTTCTTTGTTTGTTTGGGGTTTTTTGTTTGTTTTTTGTTTGTTTTGTTTTGTTTTTTCAAGACAGGGTTTCTCTGTGTAGCCCTGGCTGTCCTGGAACTCACTCTGTAGACCAGGCTGGCCTCAAACTCAGAAATCCACCTGCCTCTGCCTTTCAAGCGCTGGGATTAAAGGCGTGTGCCACCACCGCCCTGCTCAAATGGAACTTTTTGGTTCATGGATATAACATACCCCCAGTCAGTTTCTTTTGGCATTTATTTTCTCTCAGAGATGTTTTATGGCTTTCCATAAGTCTTACACATTATTTTTATTTTTATTTTTTTTACAATGCTAGGGCTTGAACCCAGAGTTTCAAGCCTGATCAATACATACTGTACTAGTGAGGAATGCCCACTAGACTCATTTAGAAAGTTATAATTAGCGGGTGAGTTTGACCAGCAACGTAACGATAAATGATAATCTTTTTAAATTCCCTTCCCTCCCAGGGATGGTGACACTCACTTGTAGCTCCAGCAAAAGGGACACAGATTCAAGGCTAAACTGCATAGTGCAGCCAGACCTTATCTCAGAAAACGAAAGATATTCTGGATTATGGGATAGTAATTGGGTTTTATGCATTGGTATTGGGAACAAAGGTTCTTGTACTTGAAGCCGAATCCTCAGCATTTAGGAGACCAATTCAGGGGCCTATGTCCTTTAGGAGAAGAATGATGGGGGGGGGGGGGGGGGGGCGTTCTCTGCTCTGGCTTACTAGTGGGCTCAGTGCCTACCTCAAAGGCACAGAAGAAGGATCTTAACCTTTCTGCACCTCTGCAGGTGAGGAGCCATCTATAAAGAAGAACACTGACCTTCACCGGGCACTTTGATGTTGAGCTTCCAAGTTTCTCTGGAAAGCATGGAAAAAGAATACTGTTATTCAAAAAACGTTTCCCAGGTATTTGGTTACAGCAGCAGGAATAGACCCACATGAGCAAGCTTGCTAGCACTTTTAGAACTTCTGATGACACGCGGCATTACTCTGACTTGCCTCTGTGTGTGTGACAATTCTATTTCTTCTCCCAATCATTATATTTTGTGTTCAAGATATGCAGTATTTAATCTTTAAAATATCTTTCAGATCAAGGAAGTTATGTTTTATTCCAAATTCATTCAAATATTTCTTCATAATTATAAATATACATCTAACCAGAGAAAATAACCATATGATGTCTCTCATTTATTTCTGTTAAGGTAGAGAGATACCGGTACCGTTTTTTATGCACGCCACCAATTTGCACTCCTAGACACATGCATCTCAGTCTTGAGCTTACACACTTCTAGAATTGGATTTACTGATATTATTTGGTTTGGGATTGTCATAGCTTTGTTCAGAAGTTAACTCAACGTCTTCTTTTGTGATGAGCTAGCAGGACAACCTCAGAGTTAGGTTTCAGTGGACTGACAAACTGTGTTAGGAGTTCCCCAGAGAGCTTGCCTAGGTAGCCTTGGCATTGTAAGATGCAGGGAGCAGAGTTTGCTGGCGAAAGCCTCTTTCAGGAAAGTTCTCCACATGTCTAACTTCTGTGGCAGTGTGTAGTCACTAAGATATTTTTCTTTTTCATATTTTTCTAGGAATTGCTTATATTTTTTTATCAGATGTTCAAATTTGTTAGCACAAAGCTGTCTGTATTTGTACTATTTTGATGCTCACAGAATCTATGTGTTGCCCCACCCCCACCTCTGCACCCCATTTCTATCCTCAAATTTTTTTTAAACCTCTGTTTAAAGCTCCTCTTGCCAGTGTTTAACAATATGATTAGTCTTTTCAGAAAAGCAGACTTTATATATATTGAAAAATCTCAGAAAAAATGGACTTTAAATACGTTGAAAATCTCTTGCTCTATTTACTCACATTTCATTAGTTTCTGCTCTTGATTCTTTTTTTTTTTAAATACTTTATTTATTTATTTAATTATGTGAGTACACTGTTGCTGTCTTCAGACACACCAGAAGAGGGCATCAGATTCCATTACAGATGGTTGTGAGCCACCATGTGGTTGCAGGCAATTGAACTCAGGACCTCTGGAAGAAGAGTCAGTGTTCTTAACCTCTGAGCCATCTCTCCAACCCCGATTCTTTTACTTTCTATAAGTCGTTTACAAAAATTTTCTGCCACTTTCTTAGGCTAAATGATGGCCCCTCCCCCTAATATATGCCTTTGGATTATAGTGGCTTCAGGAATGGATCAGCAGTAAAAACAATGGCTGTGCCAGCATGAGGATCTGGGTTCAAATCCCCTGCTCCCACATAAAAACTTGGGTACAACTAAGCATGCCTGCAACCCTATTATGAGCAGATTGCTGGAGTTTGTTGGCAGCCAGTCTAACTACAGGGTCAGTAGGGCAGAGAGTGACAGGTAGGACTCTGCAGGTCCTCCTCTAGCCTCTGCATGTGTACATTCCCTGCTCCCACCACACATATACAGCACAGACACACCAATATACATATTTATGTATATATATAATATAAACATATACACAGAGACACACATATAACACAGCACACACATATATACAACATAGACACACACATATGCCACATAGCTACACATACACATCACATAGACACACATACACCACAGACAGATGCACACAGACACACGCATACATATGCTACACACACGTACATAGATATTATAGCACACAGACACACACACTACACAGATACACACACAGGCACACATATCACACATAAACCACATGGACACACACACACACACACACACATGCATATAGACACGACACACATATATACCACACAGATACATGCACACAGAGACACATATACACACAGAGACACACATACAAAATTTTTAAAACAGAAACTGGAAATGAATTATGAATGTTTTTCTAAGAGTCATGTTAGCTGCCTCCCCACAACCCTTGAGTTTTGATGCATAGTCTTTTATTATTACTTAGTTCTAAGTATTTTTCATTTTCCATTTTTGACATCGTCTTTCACCCATAGTGATTTGGGAAAACAAATTGCTTAACTCTCCAGCATTGTTGGGGTAGATTCTTCAACTATATTTTATTTTTGACTTGTTGCTAAAGTGTGTTGTGCCTAGAGAACAGATTCTGCGAGATTTCAGTCCATGGAAGCTTGTTGAGACTTGTCTTATGGACAAACATATGGTCAATTTTTCTAAATATTTCATGTGGAATTAAAAGGATTGTGTATTCTGTCGAGGTTGGTGCAATGTTCTCCGTGCATTAATTGGAGTTTGCAAATACAGTTTTCCAAACATTACAAGTTCTTACTATTTTCTTAGTCCTCCTGGTTTTGTTTGTTTGTTTATCAGTTATTGAAATGGGGTTTATTAAATGTCCAGCTACCTCTACGGCCTTATCTATTTCTATTGTACTGGTCAGCTTTTTTCTTTATTCATTTTTAAAGCTATGTATAGCTGCATGCAACTTTAATTTTTTATCTTTATAAAGGTTATATTTTGTAGCTAGTATTGTTTTTTTATGTTTTTTGTGTGCTTTTAATATATCAACATTAACTTTCTCACAGTTTAATTTTTGTGTAGCACTATTTTTATTACCTTTTTATTTTACTCTGTGTGTGTGTGTGTGTGTGTGTGTGTGCACATACACATAGACAGGGCACACATGCATATGTATGTGAGCACATATGGAGGCCCTAAGTTGATGTCAGAAATCTTGGATCTCTCTCCCACATTATTCGCTGAGGCAGGGTCTCTCAGTAGAGCTTAGAGGTTGCTTATAGCTGATTTCACTAGTCAGCTTGCTCTGGGATGCCTTGGCTGCCCCCTCTGAGGCCACTTATATGAGTTCTGGAATCTCAAATCCTGTCCCCACTCCTGCATAGCAAGTGTTTTTTAGCCATGGGCTGTCTCCTCAACCTGGCCCACTTCTGTTTTTATTCTTTCACCTTTCTTCAGTTTCCTCTAGCTTTAACTTTACGTGGTTTATTCAAAATAACTTGCTACATCTTTCCAACACTTCATGTTTATAATTGGAGACCGAATCCCTTTACTCTCATTTAATACACTGGCGTATTTTTTCCAGTTACATTTTCAATGTATTACTAGCTAGGCAATGTATCTGGATACCACATCATTTGTTCTATATCCTAGAATTCCTATTCTTGGGTAATTTTATAGAAAAACTCATGGACAAATCTATGGGGGAGGGACGCTGAGAATGTACGCCACAGTTTTGTGGCAAAACAAAACAAAACAAAACAAAATTGGGAGGTAACTGAGAGAACCAAATTGGTTGTTTGTCTTCATGCTTATCTGAGTGTGCGCATCACGCCACGCTCTCAGGACTGGATGTCTTCACACTGAGACAGGCAGCAGGAACAACAGCTATGACAAATAACAGAGTAATCTAATTCTCATGCCCCTAGTAGGCGAAAGCTTTCAGAGAGCCCCATGCTATTCACAAAAAAAAAAGGAGCAATTTTATCGCTGCCTGTTGCAATGTTGATGTCTGAACATGGTAATGACCTTCATGGACAGAATAACCACAGGAAACGAACAAATGCTCTTTTCCCACAATCAGCCCACTAATGGATGCCTGCTAACCCTGGCAGCTCTGTGCGTTCTCCTTGACCCTCTTCTGTGCTTCATATATGAAATAGTGGGTCTTCTGAAGACGGACTCCTTTGAACCTCTTTCGAGCAGGTATCTATATTTGATTCCCAATGCTCTTCCCTGAGTCTTTTGACCTCACGCAGGTCTCCATCACTAGGGAATAAGCAAGTCGAATAGGGTAGGTGCAAGACGTGACACACAGCCAACTGTTATAGGAAAGGAGATAGGGTATTTAAAATACTCATAGGTATTTTAAAATACTATGTCCCATACAAATGTAACCTTTGTTACACTTTTAACATTGTTACATTGAAATAGGACCTTCCAAATTCTCATTTATTTCATCCCCAAGGCAGTTCTAGATAAGCTTTGTGAAGGTTGAGGATTCTGTTTGTATCCCTGGAGCATGGAAGTATGCCTGGTACACAGAAGGCTTTTGAGAAATATTGAATGAATCCTCCTTGTACAAACTGGAATGTAGATATTGTGCATTAAGGAATTTACTTAAAGTTACCCAATGAGTGAAGAGCAGAGCTAGGACTCCAGTCTACATGCTAACCATTAAGCATACTATCCCCAGTGTTAGTTGGTATAGTACTGTATCATTTGTGTCTATTAGAAATGCATAAATGAGATAGAGCCCCACTGGTTTCCAAAAATAATGTGTGACCTAGAACAAAGGTAATACATGTTTGACTGAGTGTTTATGCAGCAGAAGGGAGAGGATCCAGGTAAGAAAAGCCATTTAAGAAAGGATGAGTTTATCTTGGTCCAAAGTTCCTGGAGCATACACACTCGGGCCAGCAGGTCAGTGAGTGGGATGGAAAGTGGACAGTAGGTGAAGGGTAATGAGATTCATCGATTGCCTTTTCAAAAACAGAACAACTTGATCGAGATACAACTCACTCATTTAAAGTGAGCAAAGTGAGTCCTATTTTAGTCCTATTTCTTATTGGAAATTCATACGACACATTTCGATCGTGGTTCCCCTCCCCCATCTCCACCTAGCTCCTCCCTACGTCCCCACCCATCCAACTCCAGGACGTCTTTCTCTCTGTTTAGAAAATAAACAGTCAAGTAACAATAAACAAATGAGAATAAAAACAAAAACAAATCAAAAGAAAAAAGCAAAAGAAACACACACACACAAATCTCCAAACCCGTAAAAGCCCAAACTTGGAAACCATAATATACAAACAAAAGAACAATAAAATAAAAAGTGCCCAAATGCCAGGGTGGTGGCGCACGCCTTTGATCCCAGCACTTGGGAGGCAGAGGCGGGCAGATTTCTGCGTTCGAGGCCAGCCTGATCTACAGAGTGAGTTCTAGGACAGCCAGGGCTATACACAGAAACCCTGTCTCAAAAAACAAACAAACAAACAAACAAACCAAACCAAAACAACAAAAAAGTGCCCAAACAAAGCAATATGATACCAAAAAAAAAAAAATCTACGAAATCATCACCGAGTTTGTGCCATGCTAGCTATATACTTTTGGGTGTGGTGCTTGCCCTTGAGTGTGGTTTATACATACCCAGTGAGATTCCGTTGGAGAAAATTAATCTTTCCCTTGCAAACAGTTGCCACTTGGAGATAGTTTCTTGGCTAAGGAGTAGGAGCTCCTGTCCACTTCCCTCTTACAGAGCTAGGACCTGTGTGGTGCTCAGAGCTGGGATCTGGTGTGGCTGGAACCTGGGCAGGCCCTGTGCATGCTGCTGTCGGCTCTGGGAGCTCCTCAGCTCGGTTGAGTGCAGAAGACGTTGTGTTTTGTTGCTGTCCATCCTCCCTGGTTCTTATCATCTTCCTGAGCCTTTTCTGCATAGATCCCCGAGCCCTGGGAAGAGGGGTTTGATGAAGATGTCCCCCCGTAGGTCTGAGCGCCAAAATCCCTCACTCACTGCACATCCTCCGATGGTGGGTCTCTGTGTGAGTTCCCATCACCTTCAAGAGGAAGCTTCTCTGATGGTGACTGAGCCAGACACTGATCTGAGTCCCAGCCTGCTGTGGCTCCTGACAGTCCCAGGTAGAGAGTCTGTTTCAGTCATGTTTATTTCTATTATTTATTTATTTATTTATTTATTTTTGAGGCATGGTTTTACTATGCAGTCCTGTATGGTCTGTGATTTAGGCCAGGTTGGTCTCAAACACACAGAGACCCTTCTGTCTTATCTGCTGGTTACCCTGAGTAAAGGCATGCAACACCATACATGACCTTTTAATTTTTACTTTGTTTTCTATGTGTGTAGATTTTTGCCTGCACATATGTGTCTGAGCACCACATGCGTGCCTGGTATCCCTGGAGACCAGAAGAGGGTGTTGGATCCCTTGAAACTGGAGTTACAGTTGATCGTGAGACTCCATGTGGGTGTTGGGAATCAAACGCTGGTCCAGGCCAGGAGGACAGCCAGGGCTAGACAGAGAAACCCTGTCTCAAAAAACAAACAAACAAAAAACCCACCACCACCACCACCACCACCACCACCGACAACAACAAAACGCTGGTCCTCTAGAAGAGCGGCCAGTACTCTTAACCACTAAGCCACCTCCCCAGCCCCTATTTATTTCTTTTTGAGCCCCTCCTCCTTCAGCCTCCTGAGTGCTGAGACTATGAGCATACGCTTAGCTACCAAGGCTGGAGATGTTTTCAGTGCATATTCACACGGTTGTACAGTCAGAGTAAAAATCAAGTTGAGCTATCAGAATGCACACAGCCCTCAGAATGAAGCCCTATACCGATTAGCCACAGAACCCAACGGCAGGTCTTCCTTTGTGTTGGGCTGTTTGGGTCCAGCATGCTCGGCAAGGCTTGTTCTTGGGATGCCATCTAGCAGAGTATTCCTTTTACTGCAAGAGAATCTTCATTTCTCGGAGACACCACACTTTGTCTCCCATCTAAGGGCTAAGGGCATTTGGAGGGCTAACACTTTTGGCCACTGTGAGTAACACTGCTGGGAACTCCCCGGCACAGCTTCTGTGCGGACATTTGTTTTCAATCCCTGTGGGGAGATATATATGCTTGCTGACTCCCCCTATGGTTATTTATTTATTTATTTATTTATTTATTTATTTATTTTTAGGAGTTGCTTTCCAAATCAGCTCTGCCGCTTTAGATTTAGCAATAAAGAAGGGTTTCAATATCTTCCCCTTCTCTTGTTTATGATCTATCTTTTTGATTGTAACTCTCTGAGCAGGTGTGACACAGCCTCTCACTGAGGTTTTGATGACACTTCTCTGATGGGTAATGATTGTGGTCCTTTTTTTTTTTTTTTTTTTTTTTCTTGTTACTCTGAAGGTGAGTGTGGTTGAGAAGTGGTCTGCGTGCCCTGGTATGGTCAGAGCTTGATGCTGGAGGTACTCGAGGCTTGGTTGGTGATTTCTGCAGGAGCCAAGTCTTCAAGCAGGAAAGAGAGAGTCTATGACCTAAGCCTCACACAAAGGCATGGCTTTGATTAGGAGAGAGACCACCAAGATGGTTAAGAGCACTGGTTGCTTTCTCGGAGCACCAAAGTTCAATTCCCAGCAACCACACCGAGGCCCACAACAGTCTATTAACTATGGTTCCAGGGCTTTAGACGCCATCTTCTGGCCTCTGTGGGTACTGCATATACGCGGCGCAGACGCATACTTGCAGACAAACCATTCATCCACATAAAATAAAATAAAAATAAATATTTGAGCAGGAGAAAGAGACTTCAGGCCATTGGACTGAAGAAGGGGAGGCTGGTGGAATGCAGACTGGACCCTGGGTGGCGACGGGCGGAAGAAGTATTCCTATTGCAAAGCCTCTGTTTCCTCTAGAGAGCTGGAAGTGGGAAGCAAGCTCACATGCTAAAAGGGGGCTTCGCTAGTCAGTTTTGTCACTGTGACAAAATCCCCGATAAAGACAACCCAAAGGAGCAAAGGCTTGATTTAGCCCACAGGTTTTAAGGGTTTAGTCTATGGTGAGCGGGCTCCATTCCTTCTGGGCCTGCATGAGGCAGAAGGTCACAGCAGGAAGTACTTGGTAGAATACAGGGGCTTACCTCATGGCAGACAGGAGGCCAAGAAAGCGAGATGAGAGACCAGAGACAAGACCAACCTGCTGAGGCACACCGTATGACTCACTAGATCTCACTGGCATCACCTCTCCAGCCACGAACTAATCCGTAAGTGGATTAGTCACTAGTAAAATTAGCTTTCAGATGATCCACCCTCCTCTCTGCAGTGCCGCTAGCTGGGTTCCAAGCTCTTAACACGGAAACCTTGGATTCTGAGGGGAGGGTGGGGATGGGAAAGCACTTCATATTCAAACCACAGTGGGCACCAAGGCAGAAAGTGTTGAAATCTGGACATGAGGACCAGAAGCTATGAGCTAGCTACCTGTCTAGAGGAGGAACGAGGAGCAAAAGGCAGCGCTGGACAGCCCAGTTAGGCTTCTGAACACTAAATGACAGCCTGCCGTACATTCTCTCTAGAAATATACCACTGGCCCCAGGGGCAGGAAAGCTCTGTGGTTTTGATTCTGTAGCGTAGCATCAGACACATAACAAAAATTGCAAGAAGACGGGTGCGTCACACACACCTCTACCCCACACAGGGGCAACTGTCCCCCAGAGAGCGGCGTATTTGCATCATTGACATCGCTGTCCCTCAAAGCCTGTAGTCTACATTGGGGTTCATGTCTGCGTTACATTCTATGGGACTTGACATATATTATAAATTACATCCACAACTGCCGTGTTTTCCCCTCCCTTCCTCGAACCCTTGGCAACGGCTAATCCTTTTACTGTCTCTGCTACTGTGTCTTTCCCAGAGTGTCAACGAGTTGGAACTAGACAGCATGTAGCCTTTTCCCGCACTGGCTTCCTTCATTGGTGGTCCTTTCACGTCTTTGCATAGCCTCCTGGGATCTCTGAAAGGGAAATTTCAGAGCTGGTGCTGTTCGCAGAGATGACAAGGTCTAAGCTCACACTGAGTCAAAGTGAAGGGAAAGGTTGGCGGCGAGCAGCTGGAAGGGCACAGAAGCCAGCAGGTTGGCTGAGTCATTCTCAGGGTCCCCACCTGATTTGACCAACCCACTGTCAATCATCTTGGGCAACTATAATCCTCTCCCCCACAGGCGATGAGACCTAGAACCCACTCAGAAGAATTGCAGTTTCCTTTACCTGAGTCTTGAGAAGGGAAGCCCAGGCTTCATTTGGTGATACTGAGGCTCTCTGTGGTCTGTATGTAAATTCACACTCATATGTTGAGGAGAGACGCCGCCCTTGTCCCCAGTGGCAAGCTGGGAGTCAGAAACAGTGGCCTAGTCTAAGGATACCTGTGTGTTTTCTGGGTCCTCCTCCACACTCAGTTACCTCGTCATGTAACCAAGCACCTACCCAGAAGCAACTTAAGGGAAGATAGGTTTCTTTTAGATCCTAGTTGGGGGACACAGTCATCATGGCGGTGTAGACAGCTGTGTTGGTAGAAGCAGGAGTTTGTGGCGTGGTTTGCCATCTTGAGGCTGCAGGCAGAAGGGAGAGCTTTGGCAGGAAGCAAGGCCAGGCCGCAGCCCTCCCAGGCCCACCCCCAGTGGCCCACCTCTGTCGGCCGGCCATGCCTCTGGCACCAAAAACCCCATCCTCCCGAGTCAGCGTCACTAGCTGGGGATCATAAGCCTGCGGGGACATTTCATGTCCAGCCAAGTCTCTCTTTGAGACTGAGGTCCACGCTCTTTTGGTTGTGGTGGGTGTTATAATACAGGTAACCTCATTTTTGGATAAAAAAATTTTTTAAATATCCACATTCTAATTTTTTTTTTTTTTCACAACGGGGGACTAAGGGAAGGGCCTGTTCTCATCTGAGCAACAGAGTCAAAAGACAGCAGGGTGGTCAAGGGGCTATGTTGTGGAGCCCCTAGTAGCTGGAGGCAGAGGTTAACCCCTGTGGCTGTTTCAATGGGGTGGGAGTGGGGGTGGGCGGAGAAGCTGGGAGTGGTGGAGGGTGATGGGAACTGGCGGCGACCTCGTCAAAAAGCACCACACACTAGGCCCAAGCAGTTCCATGTAAGAGGTTTAATTGAGAGGGAGAAAGGGGGCAGTAGCCCAGAAAGAGAGAGGAGGGAGAGAGAGCGAGAAAGGAATGTTCCTTGTATTTATATGACTGCTGACGTATATATAGCCAGGTAAAGGTTGGAGGCGATTCCAATGGATTCTGGGAATATGGCGGCCGTTGCTCGGTAACAGGTCTCTGAGACCCGCCCATGAGTCACTACAGGCTTTGGATGCTAACAGAGGGTATCTCAAGAGTATATATATTGGAATGAAATGTGAGTCTGGGAGACAGGCACAGGCTTCCTGCCATTAAAGGAGCCTAGGATAGGTCTGCGAGTTATTAACCAGGGATGTGACAAAACCTTGTTAAGATGGATGCCAGGGAGCACTTGAATGCCCTCTCTAGGAAACTTGCTTGTGGTCTTGTCCCCACAAAAGCTGCTTGCTTTTGAAGTTCAACTGCAGATTTCCAGTGGACAATGGGCATCAGGGAATG
Source organism: Montemys delectorum (assembly GCA_019843815.1). NCBI lineage: Eukaryota > Metazoa > Chordata > Mammalia > Rodentia > Muridae > Montemys > Montemys delectorum. The sequence continues at coordinate 52,760 of JADRCD010238003.1, forward strand.
TAGCCACCGCCAGTGGCCATGGGTTACTGGGTTCTTGAGAGGAAAGATGGGACTGAATGGGTAGGACTGGCAAGAGAAGAATGAGACCAAGACAAAATTTCTGATCAAGGCCCAAGGTTTACTTAAGAGTCTGGGTTTGAGTAGGGCAGTGGTGGCGCACACCTTTAATCCCAGCACTTGGGAGGCAGAGGTTAGGCGGATTTCTGAGTATGAGGCCAGCCTGGTCTACAGAGTGAGTTCTAGGACAGCCAGGGCTACACAGAGAAACCCTGTCTTGAAAAACCAAAAAAAAAAAAAAAAAAAAAAAAAAGTCTGGGTTTATAAAGTGAGTATCCCATCCCCCACTGGGCCAGGATCTTGTCGCCTAGCCAGCATCTTGTTGCTTTGTCTGGGAGACAGGCTCAGCAGCTCAGCAGGTGGTGGCTCCTTCTCGGAAGCTGCAGAAGAGGCAGGACAATAGACTTCCCCTAGCTTGGAAGGCTCCACCCTAGGTGGACTGGCCGGCTGTGGCAGAGCAAGGTCTGAATCAGCGTGCTCCAGGCTTGGGGGCGGGGGGGGGGGGGGGGCACAAGGGACATTCTGTCTTCTGCGATTGTCCCCGACAGGTACACGTAGGAGGAGCGGGCTGCATGGACTCTCGGTGTGTGTGAACACCCAGACGTGTGAAGACTCAGGTGAGGCTGAGGCCTGGACGGGTGGGGTCCTGGATCTTTAAGACCCGGGTGAGCGTGCGCCTCAGTGTGGGTGTTCCTGGGGGTGACAGCACTTAGGTATATGAGGCCCTGGGTATGGGGATACCAGAATGTGTGAGGGACCTGAGCAAAGGGACACCCGGGGGTGTACCTTTTCTAGGTGACTTTTGGTCCAGTCAAAATGACCATCAGGATTAAGCACAGCAGATGAGGAGATGGGTTATGGGGGTACCTGGGTGTGGAGGACCCAAGCAGGAAGGCATGTGGGCATATGAATAAAAACTAGGGTGCATTAGGACCTGGGTATGTAAGCATGTCACTATGGGAAGACCTGAGTGTAAGGACGTGAGGTAAGTGGGGCACCAAAGTGTGTGAGGACCTGTGTGCGTGGGGTGGGGGGAAGAATATTATGGGAGCACCAGGCCATGGAATAGCCAGGATGTGTTAGGCCTCAGCTTTGAGGTGGCCCAGGCTTGTGAGGACTTGGGCACATTAAAAGCTGAGCATGCCAGGACCTCAGTATTTGTAAGGACTTGGGCACTGAGTGCTAGGGTATGTGAGGGTGTCTGTGAGTGGGGAACCCCAGGGCATAGACTCTAAGCCTGCTTGCTACCTGGGGCTTGGCACTCCTGCCCACCCAGGGGTGAAGGATCTGAACAGAATGGCCGACAGAAAGGCTCTGGAGTGAGAGGGCAGGACCCGGGCCAAGAAGCTGTGCCTGCCTCCCACCATAAACCATCACATAGCACTTTGAACGAAGTTTATGGCTTTGGCGGAATTCCAGTCTCCTGAGGGCTCAGGCTGTAAATTCTTAAGAAGATCCTAGACCCTGTTGGCCTGGCCCGGCCTGGGCCTTGTTACCCTTTGTGCAAGA